>JANHAO010013843.1:0-15638 GCA_026873985.1 Saraca asoca | reverse complement strand
TTGTGAAGGCGCAGAGGTCAGCTGCTCGGGGGACAGAATTCTGCAGTTCTGGCAGTAACTTCATCTCCATTTTTGGATAACCAAACAAGTGATTCAGGTCTTGAAGTCTTCATGAAAGTTGTAGGGATATCTCTTATCTTTCCTACAAGACAAAAATAACATCAATTGGAGAAGTGTAGCTCAAGATATGCACAAAATACAGAAACTACTCAATTATGGCTATTATGCAGAAATTATGTAAATGATGCCAATAGACACAAAACTACAAATCTATCTTAACACAGCTGGAAACATGACATTTTAGCTCTTAAAATGTTAAGCATGAGGGCAAATAAATGTGTCAAATTTTGTATTATCAACTACTTAAAAGATTTGGGATGGATCAAGCTAAGCCTGTCGGAGCACCTACGAGTCCATCCACCAAGCTTGATAAAGGTGAGAATGGTAAAAGTGTTAATGAAACAAGTATACATATATGGTTTATTATATCTCACTACTAGTAGACCTGATGTCCTGTTTAGTGTTAGCATGTGTGCTAGATATGAATCTATTCTTAAGGAATCTTACCTTGGTATTGTGAAAAGGTTTTTTAGATACTTGCTTGATACTTTGAATTTTGGTTTGTGGTATCTCAAACATGATTCTTTTAATTTACTTTCATATTTTGATACAAACTTTGCTGGGTGCAAAGTTGACCACAAGACTACAAGTGGAACATGTCACTTTTGGGCTAATATCTTGTATCTTGGCAAAGTAAAAAGCAGAGCTCAATTGCTCTTTTGACTAAAGAGGTTGAATTCATGGTTATGGGTACTTGTTGTACCAAGTGTTGTGGATGAAACAACAGCTTGAAGACTTTGGGTTAAAACTTGATCATATTCATATTCTTTGTGACAACATAAGTGCAATTAATTTGACTAGAATCCAATTCAACACTTGGGAGCCAAGAATATTGAAATTAAACATCATTTATATATGACCATGTTCAAATAGGGGATATTAAGCTAAATTTTGTAAGTATTGACAAACAATTGGCAGATATTTTTTACTATGCTCCTAAATGAAAATCAATTTATTTTTATAAGAAATGAACTTGGTATGATTGATTATTCATGTTGAATTGAATTTATGAGTCTTAATTAGCTATGTGCTTAGTTAGAATATTTTAATAAATCAATGAAGAAAACTATTTAAGATATATATTTGTGCAAATATGTGCTTTATTGGAAAATCAGTGCACAAATATATGTATATGTGTGATGCTTGTTGGTCTAAAAATGTATATTGCTCTTAAATTGCTTTTATGGCACTTAAATGATTTAATTCATTGCAAAAATGATTTTTGGTCTAAAAATGGTAGAATGAATGCAAAATCTAATGAGCATTGAATTATGAGTAGCATTTTTGTCCAAGTAGGATGGAGAGTCTTTTTGTCTCTTTCCAAAAAATAATGTCCTGTCTTAAATGACTTTATGTCAATTTTCAAATCTTTTTAATTTGCTTTTTCTTGTTCTAAGGTAGTTTTTTTTAACTAAAATCATCTTGTTTTTACTTTTTCTCTCTCCACTCCCAAGTTTTTAGTTCCCAAGGCTGACAACATTTCACCACTAACACATGCCACTTATTGCTTATCTCAGAACCTTCATTTTTTATGAAAAACTATCAAATTTATTTCATTTCTTTTTTCTTTCTTTTCAAAACTTTCTAAAACTATTTTATTCTTATTCCTACTTTTAAAATTTTTCTCCTTAACTATTTTCATTGAAATTAAGTGTTTTTAGATCCTAGTTTTATCTTAATTAGACAAACTTTTTTTGTTTTAATTCAAATTGTTTCTCTTTTTTTTTTATATAAAGCCATCCCTTTTACTCTCTACAAAATTGCTACAGTTTTTTTCTATGTTACTCCTTTTAACTTCTAAAAAATCTTTTTGTTTTCTTTTTCCAATATTCTTAAAATTTCTTATATGAAACTTTCATTCTTTCATTGTTGAAAATGTCCCATTGATGAAATTTGGGAGAGATGACTACCGAGATGCCAAGGCCAAAGAGAATTACAAAGAAGATTTCTAGCACTAGACTTGCTTTGCTCCTAAAGTAGTCAACACCAAATCCCTAAGAGAAACAAATGTGCAATATTTTGACCAGCTATATAGAATGGGATGGAAGAAGTTTGTAAATATCAAGAAAAAGATGTATAAAGACCATGTGAGACTTTTCTATGCAAATCTAGTTGCTAATAGAAAAGATTACAAAATTTCCATTTGGATTAACCACAGGAATTGCATGCTTGACTCCAAAACCCTTAATCAAATCTTAGGTGTTGATGATTTTGGCCTGAAACTTGCTTCCACAAGGTTAACCATCAAAGAACCAAGCTTCAAGTTCAAAGAATTGTGCATGGAACTTACTAAAAGGTGCTACAAGAAGAATCCTCCTTCTTAGAAGATGAGCGTAGACCAAAAGATCCTGCTAACTTATATTTGCTGAATGATTAACACAAAAAGTGGAAAGTTCAATGCGGTAAGCAATTTTGAAGCTATACTATTATGGGTCATTGAGCATAATCATGCTATAAACCTTGGTTTTTTGCATCATTAAAAGTATGATTCAAACTATGAGCATGTGTTTATTAGAGACAAGAAGAAAGGTCTTCTAGTTCCTCTAATGAGTCATCTAAGAAAGATGAGTGAAAGATTAACTAAAAGAATCCATTGAAGTAGACATTTATAAAAATATGAGTACATTTGTGGACAAATTGTTCAATTGGAGTAAGAATGCTAGTTGAAGTGACCATTAAGAGAAGAAAAAGGCATAAGAGTTTACACCTATTAGGCATTCAAAGAGACTACTTGGCATAGGATCAAGTGATTAACTTGAGTCCTCCAAACAAGTAAGGAAGAGTTCTAACTCTAGTTCTAAGAAACCACACAAAGACGATCCTAAGAAAACTGCAAAGGATCAACCCACTTTGAAGGATCAATATGCTAGAACTAAAAAGGACAGGGGCACTACTGCATAAGAACATAGTATTAGATCAACTAATCCTATAAGTGTGCAAAGGCATGGGGAGCCTTATGATTCATCTAGGAGAAATGCTTTAGTACATAGCTATACCCTATCCTTCACTTCAAGTTAGATAACTGATCCTATAAAAGCCCTCCATCTACTTTAGTTGCTTCAAACCAAGATGGACCATATGGATGAAAATCTGTATGAGATTCGCCATATGATCAAAAACTTGCACTTTCACTTTAATAACTTGTTTTTCTCTTTTATGGAATGCTTTATCAGGGGAAGGTATGACAAGTAGAACTATCTCTCAAGTGTTGATGGGAATTTACTAGTCCATCAAACTAATATTGGCTTTTACTGGCTCAATCACTCAAGACCTATCCTATTTATATGTTTTTTAATTTATGTTTTGAACTTGATTTTAAGTGTTTATGGTATGTACCTTTAAATATTTATGACCTTTTATGACTTGTTGTTGGACCTATGAACTTGACGCATGACTATTAATAATATTATGGTGCATTCAGTTCTTGGTATGTTTTTCTGCTTCATTTTGTGCTCTTGTTTTGATGATGCCAAAAGGGGAAAGAAAGCAAGCCAAGCAAAATTTTAAGAGTAGAAGTTGCAAAGGTTCTAGCATAAGCAAACTTTCAGTATAAAGTGTCCAAAAAGGGAAGAAAAATTTCTTTGATACATTGCTTTAATATTTACTCTAATATCATAAGCTCTACTCAATTGGACAACCAATGAAGTGTTCTAATTTGAAAGATTATGCTTAGATATGAAAGATTGTTCATTGCAAAAGAAAGTTACAATTGAAGGGGAGTATATTTGGTTTTGATGATGTAGGGAAATAATTATTTAAATAAATTGATAAAGTAACTTAGTGCTTTAAAGAATATTATTATAAGGTTACTTTTGTAAAAGTTGCAAAAATATGGAAAGTTCCTTAACCTAGTATTTTACAAAAGTGGATGCTTAAGAATCCTTCTACTTTTAGCTTTCCATTTGTTTGTTCCAGTATGAAAGATCAGGTAGCATCCATAAAGTGATAGAAGGTGCTAAGAAGCTTTTCAACCTTGGAGAATCAAAGCCGGAATCTTATGCTTACTTTTCAAAACAACCATTTGCTTTGTTGTAACCTTTGGAGATGTACCATAACAACAAAATGGCTATAAGCAAACCTAATAATCTCCAAAGGAATCCTAATTCAAGTCAAATTGGAGCCAAATTTCAAATTTAAATCAGTCCCTAACAGTCACATGCTGCTGCACTATAAATATGAGTACTCTAAGTTAAATAAGTCATGAACTAAATAGAAGAAATAGAATCCAATTCATACAAAAATTCTACAATTTAGCTTGATCATTTGCTTCTATTTAAGAGATTTTTAGCTTAAACACTCTGAGATTTTGTGAGCTTTCTTAGCCTAGATTACTTTAGCTATATATTTTCCTTAGTTTTAATGTTGAAAAACAATTTTATCTAACCATATGTTCTAGTGTTATTGATTTTGCAGGTTCAAAGAAAAATGATTCAAGAGATCTAAGATTAATTTTAGGATTTATTTTTATTTCAATAGGATCTTTTGTAAATAAATTCAAATGATATTTCATCCAAATATTTTAACTAAACAATGAGGTCATCTTTAAACCTTTTTGAAGAAAACTATAAAATTGTTTTTCAATTCATGAATTAATTTATACATCGATGCATTGAAGAACTTTTGAAAAATTCATACTGAAATCGAAGTCACAATTGATTTATGAAACACAGATTGTTTTATCAAAGGTTAGAAAAAACGGCCACTTTGATGCAATAATTTATGCAAAAGCTATGAACAATAGATTAAACTTCGATTACCATACCGATTAATTAGTTGTAACCACTCATAATCGATGCAATAACTGAAAATCAATTATTCTGTTACAGACAGTTACAACAGTTATTCAAGTCTAACTACTTTCTCTATTTAAACGATCTTTCACAGTTTTCTTCACATAACATTTACATATTCAAGTGCGAAATCATTTGAGAAAGAGCTAAAACATGTTTTCTCTTTACCTCATTAAACTTCTGAGATTTATTCATAAGTTTTGGATCAAAGATCAATTGACTTCATCTTAGTTTGTTTGAGATTTTCATTTCAAACACTGGTACTGTATTCTTTGATCCCTTCCTATTATATTTCTTTTTATTTGAGATTTCTAGGATTTAGAAATTTGAATAGGTTTAGAAGAGAATGTTTCAACTCTTCTAGGTTAGCAAGAAGCCTATATAATTTCTTGTGTATTTGATGTAAATCGGCATTTCAGAAGCTTGGTAAATCCTGATAGTTTAGTTTTTAATTGAAAAGGTCTTTCGGTTGAGAAAGATCAAGTGGAGTAGACTTAAATTGTGGTTTCAATTCAAGTTGAACCACTTTAAAAATTTGTGTCTTCAACTTCTTTTTCTACACGTATGTCTTGTTGTTCTTTTACTACTTTTATTACTTTTCAATTTGCTGCACATCTCAATAAGAGGAGTTAAAATTAAACAAGGTGTATACAAATTCCCCAACAGGAAAAGGGCAAGATTCATTTATTTTCCACAATTTAATTTTTACTAGGACCATCAGTTGGTATCAGAGCTTTGGCTCTTGATACACCTGTATCACTCTTGAAAATATGGATTCTAACTTTTTCTTGTTGCGTGAGTGTCCACCAATGCATAAACCTCCTGGTTTCAAAAGGGAACACTATACCTATTGAAAACAGAAGATTAGAGACTTTATTGAGGCTATAGATGTGGATATATGGGAACTGGTAGAAGAAGGATTTGAAACCCCTAGGACTATTATTAATGGTGATGTAGAATTTAAGCCTAAGTCATTTTAGATAGAAATTGAAAGAAAGAAACATTTACTTGCCAATAAAGTGAAATGGATAATTTTAAATTCTTTATCACCAAATGAATCTGAAACAATATCAAATTATTCCACTGCTAAGCAAATTTGGGACACATTAGAAATTGCACATGTAGGCACTTTATAGGTAAAGGCTTTAAAGGTGCATGTGCTTGTGTCACAATATGAGATGTTCAAAATGGAGAAGGGTGAGTCTATTAAAGATTTAATTCAAAGATTCACTGCTATCACTAACCATTTAACTCTGCTTAGTAGAAAGTTTGAGAATGCAGATCTTGTTCATAAAATTTTGAGATCTTTTACTGAAAAGTGGTAGCCAAAGGTCACTGCAATCAAAGAATCATTGAAGATGGGCATTCTCACAGTTCAAGAGTTGTTTAGCAATCTTGAAGAACATGAGCTTGAATTAAAAAGATATAAGAAGAATGAAGATGATAAAAAGAAAAAGACCCTTGCACTCAAAGTTACTGAATCAAATGAAGGAGAGTTAGAAATTGATGCAGACACAATCAACAAAGAAGATGTGGCTTTGCTGAGCAAGAAATTGCAGAGAATCCTAAAAAATAAGAAAAATAAGGAAAGGAGAAAAACAAGAGCACAAAGAAAGAGTAATGGGAAAACTAAGCAAGGAAGTTCAGTCAGCACTATTTCTACTTGCTTTGAATGCAAGAAACTTGGACATATCAAGCCAAATTGTCTAGTCTATCTCAAAAAGCAACTAGAAAATGAGATAAAGAAGAAAAATCAGTCCTATAAAAAATCTAATTCTGCTATTTGGGATGATGAAGAGCCTGACATAGTTAATGAAGATGAATCAGAAGAAGATGCATTGTTATGTCTTATGGCCAAACATAGTGATGACCTTGAGGTATTAAAGAAAAACCCTTTTTTCTCTATTTCAAATTGTGATGAGTCAAGTGATGAATCAGAAAAAGATTTTAATGAAGATAGTGATTATAAGGACTTGGATGATATCTGTGTTAAATTGTATGATTCACTAGTAGATACTAAAAAGCAATTAAGTGTTACTAAAAATGAACAGAAAATTTTAAATGAAAAAGTTAAGTTTTTAGAAAAAGAGAATGTCATTTAACTGCCTTAATGGAAGAAGGCTGTGAAAAATGCTGTCTAGACAAATCTAAGATTGAGATTCTAATAAAGAAACTGCAAAATTTTTCAAATAGCAACCAAAAGCTAGAATATGTTTTGTAGAACCAAAAAGTTTTTTACAATAGAGCTGGTCTAGGGTTTAGATAGCAAAAGTATAGAAAGTTTAAAAGATAGAGTTCTATTAATATTACTTGTTTTTACTGTAATCACAAGGGACATCACATTAAAAACTATTATTTTAGAAATGGTACTTACCTGCTAAAACTTAATGAAAGATTGGTATGGTTACCTAAATCTACAATTGCTAGATAAATTCCTGTTATGTCTACAACACTAATGGACCCAAAAGTTAGTGGGTACCACCAATGCTAGTATGAACTATGTGTTACAGGGATATAAGAGACAAAGCATAAATTTATGGTTTTTTGATAGTGGATATTCAAGACATATGACTGGAAACAAGGATAAATTTATTTGTCTCACACCTATGAATAGAGGTAAGGTAACTTTTGGAGATAACTCTAAAGGAAGAGTCAAAGGGATAGGTGAGATTGGTAAGTCTTCATATTGTTATATTAATGATGTTCTATATGTAGATGGCTTATACACAATTTGTTGATTATAAGTTAGTTTTGTGATAAAGGAAATAAGGTTATCTTTAATTCAAATAAATGTTTAGTTGTAAATGGTGTTGACAATCAACTTAAGCTTGTAAGACATATAGTCAATAATGTCTATCTATTTGATCTAAATTCTGAATTTAAATTGGACTCTGCGTGCTTAGTTAGCTTTGATAATGATATTTGGAATTGGCATAGAAGATTAGGACATATTAATATGGATTTGATTGGAAAATTGTCCAAGAAACATTAGGTATTTGGTTTGCCTAAGTTGCAATTCATCAAAGACAAAATTTGTAGTGTTTGTCAAAGAGGATGTTATAGGTGTTTTCCAATATCATATAAATGGGTTGGCAAAGGCCCAATAGAAGATGAGTCCAGTCAAAGAGGGCCCAGATCTCTCGAAACACTAAGGTCACTAGATAGAGACCCCATGAGCTAGCGAGCTTGAGACAAAGAACGAGACCAAGGCAAACCCAGGGTAGCCTGGAATCTTAACTCACACAGCTAATGATACACTCCACACAGGCTCACATCGCTAAGCACGAGCTCGACTTCACTAACTAACGGATGATGATGACCCTAAGATGAGAGTGTCAGCTTGCAGGACAAAGTATCTCTCCCAGCTTGAAGCCTGTTGAGGTTAAATCAGGGACACGTCCACTCGCAGACAACTGGTAAAGCCTTTTTTGCATACAACAGCTCACAAAGGGGGTCCACGCATAGAAAGCAACATACAAAAGCTATTTTTCAATAGTCTAGGCTATCTTGTACATTTAGTTTGATGTAATAGAAATACAAATTATATAATTATAATTATAACATCCTAACCTCTATAAATAGGGGAAGGAGATCACCAAAAAAGGAAGGAGGGGGAACACATGCAGAAACTCTACAAAAATACAGAGAGAACTTGTATACTGTAACCCTACTGAATCTTAAAGGGAAACCACAACCTAAAAACAAAATACAATCTATTGTGGATGTAGGCCCAATTTGGCTTTATCCAAACCACGTTAAAAGCTCTAATGTCCATCATTCTTCCTCATTTTCTCTTTTCCTCAGTAAAAACTTGCATTAGTAGCTTGGGGGTTTCAAGAACCATTCATGTTAACTAAGATTTGGATCCATAAAATCAAATTTTACCGTCAACATTTTAGCACTAGAAGGAGAGCCCTCATTGCATTTCTTCTCTTATTTGCTGCACAATTGCCATGGCAAGAGAAAAAGTCACCAGGAGCACTAGTGCAACTGCTCACCAACTTGAGGCTCATGTGGAGTAGCACAAATTATTACTAGGGGGCTCTACCTCCCTGCCCACACAACAGATCCTATCATCGACATGATATCACAAACTCATCACTAGCTTGTTGTTCTTAAGACTAATAAAGTTCAAGGATGGCACTAGTGTCAAGAAATGCTTGAAAATATAGTGAAGGAACTAGCCGATGTAGTTAAGGTAATGGCTCATGCATAGACCCAATGTGTGCAAGCATTGATTAGGGTTGTAGTGCCTAGTGGAGGGCCTTGATAGCCAAGAGCATAGTAGGAAAATCCCTTCAAAGGGGAGCACTAGCAAACTGGACCTGTTCATTCACACAATTCGGGATTGAGATCGGAAGCCCATTGGGCTCACAAGAGTAGTAATGAACGCGATCAACGACATGAGAAGTCGTGTCGAGGAGGAAGCTCGAGCTAGATCACATGCAAAGTCTCTGATTATGATCATCATTTCCATGGTTGAGAGGATTCAAAAAGCCATTGATCCTCTATCCATTGGTCCTATACGCAGGATCCCACAGTTGGAAAGTTACTTCATAGGGTGTAGTGGCTTGAAGAGCGACCTACTACCCAGGACCAGCAAGACTGGTATGAAGAAAAGACTCCATTTACTAGTAAGATAAAGAAGCAACCCCTCCTTTCGAAGCTCAAAATCCTTACAATCTCACAATACAATGGGGACAGTGATCCCTATGACCACGTGGATGCATTCAATATCTAGATCGATCTCTAAACAACTGATGCTCTAGTCAAGTGCTATGTCTTCCTAGCTACATTAGGGGATATTCCCTGGGTATGGTTCAGAAATCTCCCAGCTTGCAGCATTGGTAATTGGAAAGAATGTTGAAAGAAATTCATCGATCAATACAGATCATTGAAATGGTAGCTTGCACCACATTGCCACCTCACAATAGTCTTCCAGAGAAGGGATGAGTCTCTGAAATATTACATTGCTCAGTTCAAGTATGAGGTTTGTAATGTGGAAAACCTGTCAAATGAGAACATCCTCACAGTTATCTTAGTTGGACTCCATAAAGAAGGGAAATTGTATGAGGATATATACAAATCCCCAGTGAGGAACCTGGCTGAATTTTATGAGTGAGCTGCTAAAGAAATTAGGTGGGAAGAGACCTTTGGTCCAAAGAGGACCAAACATAGCAATGAGGGCAAGGCTAATAGCTTTGGTTAGAGTAACAGAGATGAAAATGTCTAGGACGGCTCCGATTATCGACTTGCAAAAAAGTCCAAAAGTGAGCGACCTCAATGTCAAGGTCACTATGAAACTTATAGTGTCCTCTTAGACACTCAAGACAAGATTTTTGTAGCTGAAAAGGATAAGGAAAACTTTAGGAAGCCTCTACTCCTTAGAACTCCTAATAGGTATAGAGGCAACAGAAGCAAGTTTTATGCCTACCATAACGGGATTAGACATAATACTTTGGAGTGCTGGACACTCAAAGATGCCATAGAGAACCTTATCAAGAGAGGTCGCTTGCGAGTATATATGGTGAAATTTTTAGGACAAAAACTTCAACACCCCCAGCAAGATCTCGATTATGCATAGACATCTGAAATGAGGGAGGCAAGCCATTCTCTGAATCGATTAAGTCCAAGCATGCGCGACCCAGCTACAAGATAACCATCTGGTAAGAAGATTACCATCTGATTACAAGATAACTACCTGGCTACAAGATAGCCACCCAGTAACAAGATTACCACCTAGTTACAAGATAACCACCTGGCTGCAAGATAGCCACTCGATTATAAGAGAACCACTTAGCTGTAAGACAGCCATTCAGGCACAAGATTGCCCTTAGTCTGGCATATGATTACTAGCCATATAGGCATAGGATTGTCCTCATTCTGGCATGAGATTGTTGCCTTATACATGCATATGATCAACTTCTAAGCACTACGTGTGTGTATACAATTGCTAGCCTGCGTGTTGAGGCCACTGAAGCTCATTTCGGAATGATTACAAGCTTTCCAACTAAGGTGCAACTATCATGTGACGCATTGCCAGCGGCTCCCATGTGACTTATTGCTCGTAGCTCTCATGTGACTTATTGCTCGTGGTCCTCATACGATATCATACTTGAAGGCACATATGTGCAACCTAATTAAACACTCAAATCTCGCACTATCTAGGGAGCATTAATATGTTTGATTAGACATTTGACTTCGTATATATCCTGTTATGATTTTTTGGATAAAGCCTATTTACTTTAATTTATGCAATCATTTCAGTATTTGATCATGTATTACGTCTCGCTCACTAAGGTCGATTGACTTATTGAGCACTCTATTTAACGATTATTGAGCTGTGGTTTGTAAGATCTCCTATGATGACCTACATATCATTCTTAATAAAGCATTTGATGCAAAATATGAAAATTTAATACCCCAATGAGGTGAATTCATAAGAAGTTTGTGATTGGATACAAAACTTGAAGATGAAGTTTAGAGTTGTGAAATTTTATCTTAAGAGGTCTAATTTCTAAAAGCTTAGGTAGGGTCATCTTGTGTGGTAGGCAGGCAGTCCCTTACTTGGTTATTAGGAGCTTCCACCGTCTGTGGATCTCTCTCTCTCTGAATAGTTCCCTCTATAGGGGGCCCCTACTTGTAGATCTCACACCTTTGCTAGAAGAAGCAGTCTTTGCAGTTTTTGTAGCTCTCTTTTTGAAGCTTTTTACTTCCCTTAGGCATCCTCCCTAAAAAAAGAAAGATCTATGTTTGGATGCTGCTCCCACAGAGTATATAGGAAAGAAGAATATGTCTTTGACTTTGCTTTTTTTACCACATTTGTGACCTACTCAACAATCTCAACCTTGACCTCGTCAACCTCTTCTTGTTTTAGAGTGACCTCTCTCTTGGTTGCCTCAAGTTTTACACTTGCAATCTCAACCCACCGTGCTATGGCTTCAAATCATCACATTGCTGAATCATGGCTATGGATTACCACATCCAGATCGCCCTTTACTTTGGACAGCTCTCCAATGGCTTTTTTAAGCTCAAATGTGATAGCCTTGCGATTTCCCACCTCATGAGCTCGAGCTTCTTTAGCTTCCCTTTAGGTGACTCCAACATTTTGTGCCCTGTTTTGTAGCTTCAAGGCCTTATGGTTGTAGCAGCCAAGTCCTCCACAAGTCTAGCATTCTTCTCCTCTGACGCTTGGAGTGTCTCCCCTATCTTCACGATTCCCAGTAGACTCTGGAAAATTAAAAGAACCAAGTCAGATCATGAATAAGCAAAACAATCAGAGTGGAAGGATGCCACTTACTAATAGGCCTTGATGAGTGGTGTATCGTGTAAGCCCTCCATGTGAGATCTCATCTGTTTCCAATCCTTAAAGGCTGGTGTAAGATCTTAAAATCTCCGTAATATTTTCCTAAACAAAATTGAAATACCCTTGCATGTTTAGGCCAAGGCTCGAACGATGCTCCTCAGCCGTAACTTTGCTAGTTGTTTGCTTTGAAGAGGTGGCAACCTTTTTTCACTTGTTCACTTTTTGTTTCTTAGTAGGGGGCTCAGGTGTGACAGCAGCCATAACCACCTCGGCCACCTCGGCCACCTCGGGATGCAAAGAGGGAGTTAACTCCTGAGGGGACATTACAGTTAACACAGGGGATTGATTTGAAGCAACAGGGTTTTCTATTGTGAGAAGGCCTGGTGAGGTTGTAGCAACCTTGAGCTCCTTAGACTCATCAGAAGGAGGATCCTAAAGAATGAGCTTCACTATGCTTTCATAATTTTCAAAATAAGCTAGATTCATTTCCCTAATTTGACGAGCTTTGATCTCTCTAGTGAGCTCAATGCTCAATGATTGAATTAGCTTATGAGATTGAAGGAGGTCATCGTCAAACTTTAGATTATTTTTCAAGACATCGATAGCAAGAAACTGGTGTAATACTTCAGCCTCCTTAACTTTAATCTCTAGCTTCAACTTGCCAACCCTAACTACAAAGAGTAAAACAAGACATTAGAAGTAATGTTGTCAACTAATGGTAGCTCACATAACTTCAGCTCGCTTAATTGGGGTTAATACAAAACCAAAGTTATGGCGGGGATGCAAAGATGAGCATGAAACATAAAACTAGTGAGTCTTATAACTTTGCATGTTTGATTTACCCTTAGCGTCCTTTTAAGGCAAAATCCTATTGAACTCAGAATGCTAAGCTGAAGGATAATAGATCCCATCCAGATAACTTATATTCCTAATACTGTAAAGGTGTCATAAAACTCTTACAGATGGCAGCAGAAGATTATTTCTTAAATACATGAGAGCCAAGGAAGTGAGATGGTAATAAGAGTTTGGGGGTCAATTGGAAAGGGCAAAGCTTTAATTTATTCAATAAATCAATGATGTATGGATGAACTAGAAATTTGAGCCTGGCATCTAGATGATGAATACTAACAACAATAAACCCTTGAGCAGGATAGGCTGCATGGTCATTAGGACATGGTGCCATAAGGTAACAGCCTTTGGGAAAACAATAGCCCTCGACTATGTTTCAAAACTTATCTAGCTCAATAATTGAAAGGTAACGTTTAAAGAGTGAATGATTTGAAGAGCTCCCAATGAGTTATTATCTCTCGTCGGGATCAGATCAAAGAATAGATTGTCCAATGATCTCATCGCTTCTAAAGGTTGCTTCGATCAAGATAAACATTTGTTCCTCATCTCGGGCTAGGGGACTAGGTTTGTCATTACTCCCTACTTGGTGGCCTTAGTGTTTATGAGTTGCCATCTACACCAAGAAATGAGAAAAGAAAGTGGTCAGGTCATAGAAGGCAAACTGTCCCAAAAATAACTGCTCTAACTAGAGTTGTCCTATATAGCAAACCACACACCATAGGCCAGCATTCCAGACCTAAAATATTGAAAACAAAAGAGGGGGCTTATCCAGCAAAGCCTATTGAATCACTAAACCCTAGGGAATAACAAACTAAACCCAACAATTGACAACCCCCAAACTAGTAAGATTCCTAATAGCATATGGGCATTCACTATTAAACCAGATAGCACAATACCAGAAAGCCATGAAATAAAACGTTCTACAAGTGAGAGTCCTGGAAAGGCTTACCATGTCAGAAAGATGAAGAAGATTTCAGAATGGATAGAAGCAAAATGGACTCTGAGTGAGATGATTGGTTGGCCTCAATAATAACGGTAGGATTAATGAACCAAAAATCGGAGACTGCTACTCGAGAATTTGAAAGCCCAAAGTGTCAGAAATGAGAGAAAAAGGGACTTTCTTATCTGATATAGCTCTGGTCTTCCAGCCATTTGATTCAAAGACTAATTAATTGCCCACAATCTGATGGTCCAGAATATTCCTTAGCTCCATTATTACCGTATTAACAATCATGGGAAAGTGTGCACATTAAATGCTGAAATGATGGCATAGGCTAGTGAAACGATGAAGTAAGAATTTGAATGATGACGTCGCATATCTTAGTCTTCAGCTTTCATCAACAAGCTACAACTACCAATCCATAAAGCAAACGAAGAGTTGGAAGGCTAATGTTATAGATGTTTTCCAATATCATATAAGTAGGTTGGCAAAGGCCTAATAAAAGATGAGTCCAGTCAAAAAGGGCCTAGATCTCTCAAAACACTGAAGTCGCTTGATAGAGACCCCTGCTTGCTAGCTTACAAGCTATAAGCTCAAGAAAAAGAACAATACCAAGGTGAACCTAGGGTAGCCTGGAATCTCAACTCACAAAGTTAATGATACACTCCACATGAGCTCACATCGCTATGCGTGAGCTCAACTTCGCTAACCAACAGATGATGATGACCTCAGGATGAGAGCGTTAGCTCATGGGATAATATCTCTCCCTGCTTGAAGGCCATTGAGGTTAAATCAAGGACATGTCTACTCATAGACAACCTGCAAAACCTTTTCTATAAACAACGGCTCACAAGAAGGGCCCACGCGCAGAAAGCAACTTGCAGAAGCCATTTTTTAGTAGCTTAGGCTATCTTGTACATTTACTTTGATGTAATAAAAATATAAATTATGTAATTGCAATTTTAACCTCCTAGCCTCTATAAATAAGGAGAAAGAGATCACTAAAAAAGGAAGGAGGGGGAACACATACAGAAACTCTATAGAAATATAGAGAGAGCTTGTATATTGTAACCTTGCTGAATCACAAAAGGAAACCACAGCCTAAAAGCAAAATACAATCTACTGTGGACATAGGGGCCAATCTGGCTTTAGTCGAACCATGTTAAAAGCTCTGGTGTCTATCATTCTTCCTCTTTTTCTTTTTTTCCTCAGTAAAAACTTGCATTATTAGCCTGCAGCTTGAAGGTTTTAAGAACCATTCTTATTGACTAAGATTTGGATCCACAAAACTAAATTTTATTGTCAACAGAGGAAAACAGGTGAAATCTTCTTTCAAATAAAAAAATATTATTACAATATCAAACCCCTAGACTTACTTCATATAGATTTAATAGGTCCATCTAGAATCCAAAGCTATGGAGGTAACTCCTATGTATTTGTAATTGTAGATGACTTTTCCAGATTTACCTAGACTCTCTTCTTGTTACACAAAAGTGATACATTTCAAACCTTCAATAGACTTGCAAATATAATTCAAAATGAGAGAGTATATTCAATTATTTCCATTAGAAGTGATCATGGAAAAGAGTTTGAAAATAAAGATTTCACTGAGTTTTGTGAGAAACATGGTATA
>JANHAO010013842.1:0-15635 GCA_026873985.1 Saraca asoca | reverse complement strand
CCCTTCCACCTGAGGGCCCTTTTGGGGCAAGTGTTGCCCCAAGAGGACAAAACCGTGCGGGCTCGGCCCAAAGTGGACAATACCTTGGGAGTGGAAACCTTTCAGATCTATCCCCTTATTTATAGAAATCGGGAGGGTTACAAGTGTAATTTGATAAATAGCAAGGCTATCATTTTTGCCACTACGGGCAATTGATGCTTGACGGGCAATAAATGTTTGGCATTTCATTATTAGATTTTGGAGGCTGATATGTCAGTTTTGGAGGCTAACTTGTCGGTTAGGAGAACGTACCTTTAGGTGCTGACTAGACACTTAGCATCCCTTATCCAATGTTGGAGGCAGCTTGCTTAGCAGTTTGAGCTTGTGCTGGGCAATCCGCTGGATACAAGGATTGGTCTCATACTTGAACTCAGTTGGAATTAATCTGTTGGCAGGTGGCTAGGGTCGCATACGTTACTTGGCGAGTTGGAGCTCATCCTCAGTGAGCTAGGATCTCGATCTTGTCCTATACTTTAGGCTTGTGGCTAGTGAGCTGATGTCTTCTACAGAGTGACCTCAATTTTTAGGTGATTTAGGCCCTTTTTGGTTGGACTTGTCTCTTATTGGGCCTTGACAAGCCCATTTCGCATTGTCCCAAAAATATCCATAACATTAGCCCCTAACTCTTAATCTACTTTGCAGGTTAGGAATTGCAGTTTGATGGCAAAGTCTTTGTTCAAGGATTGCCATGTAATTAAAGTCTTTGCATTCAGCCTATCGTTTCATCTACTCCAGGCTATACTTCTTACTGTACGTGTTTCATAGCTATAAGTGTGTCTGCATAGTTTTATTCCAAGCCATTTAATTAAGTATAGTTGGATTTCCTCTAAACTCTTTGATAAGGCTAGGCTGGTCTATATAAGGTGTAAGAAGTCTCTTTCCCTGCTGCACGAAATAACTAGATGGGTATATTAATTGAACCCTCTATATCTCTGAAGTTCTAGCCTTCGGTGAAATGCTCTGAGGCATGTATGATTTGTTGCATAAGATTGCAAGGCATGAATGTCCTGCTACATATGGTTCCCATGGAGGACTCTTCCTTAAGGATTTTAGGAATTCTTTCATAACCTCTTCATGGCGCTAACAAGTTTAGCTCCTCTTTTTTTATTCTTTTGTCCTTTAACGTGCTAACCATTCGGTTTCTTCAAGTGCCTAAGAGTTGTAAGGCTGAAGGAGGAGCTTTCAGCTTGGGAGGAGGTCAGGAAAGAGGAGTTGGAATGGTCAAGCTTGCTTGCTAACCCTGTAACTTGTTAGGATTCAACCCTTCCAGTTGTTTTCTTTTGCCTTCTTGCACGATGGCGTTGGGCATCTCCAGGCTTCCGAGTAGCTTGTTAAAGTTGAAGGATGCTTTCCTTGCTCAGGAGGACTAAGGAAAATTGAAGCAACCACCCTGCTTGTCTCAAATGCTGCTTCTCTAAGTGTTTTGGGGATGCTTAAGTTAGACAAGCCATTAGTTTGGGTGGAAGTCAAATGTCACTTCTCTAAGTGCTTTGAGGATGCTCAAGTTGGACAAGCCGTTGGCCTGGGTGGAAGTTGAGGATGGGTTTAAAGCAGTTCAATTCACTCACTGCTAGTAAGACCTGGTTCTTAAAAGTCAATTCCTCATATGTATTATAGTTGTAGGCTCATTGGTATTCAGCTCTTCCTTAATTAACTGTTAGCTTGCTCTGACTTGTACTCTTGAATCTTCATGTAAATTCACCTCATTGAGAGAGGTTTTGTAATGAAGCTTTGTGTTTTATTTCTTATTTTTCTCAAGCATGTCATATTAGCAATTTAGTAGGCTACAACTAGTAACATGAATATGTCCCTACAAACTATAACTCGATAATTGTTAAATAAAATGAGTGCTTGTTAGGTCAATCAACCTTGGATAATATTAATTGAATTAATATGAATGGACTTCAGTTAATAAATCATGACTTAAAGGATATATGCCATGTTAGATGACTAATCGATCGCATCAGCCTATCATGAATAATGGCAAACTTAAGCACCAAAGTGCCTCTACAGGTGAGCCCCTGGGCTGGTAGCAAGTTTGAGCACCAAAGTGCTTGAGTAGGTCACACGGATGCACCTTAGCCTATGCAAGAGTTTGGTGCTCGTCGTAGCTTGCACTTCTTGGACGTGGTCCATGCAAGAGTTTGGTGCCTACCTTACCTAACATTTCTTGGACACGGAGTTTTTCGGGGGGTCATATGGATACACCTTAATCCACATAAAAGTTTAGTGTCTGCCTCAGTAAACACTTTTTGGACATGATCTGCATAAAAGTTTGGTGCCTGTCTTAGCTGACACTTCTTAGATGCGGAGTTTTGGTAGGTCACACATATGTGCATTGGTCCGCACAAGAGTTTGGTGCTCATCGTAGCTCACACTTCTTGGACACAAAGTTTTAGTAAGTCACAAAGATATGCCTTGGTCCATACAAAAGTTTGGTGCCTACCTTAGCTTACACTTCTTGGATGTGGAATTTTGATAGGTTACATGGATGCACCTTGGTTCACGCAAAGTTTGGTGCTCATTGTAGCTCGCACTTCTTGGATGCGATCCATGCAAAAGTTTGGTGCCCATCTTCATTGGCATTTCTTGGACGTAGAGTTTTGGTAGTTCACATGGATGCGCCTTAGTCCATGTAAGAGTTTGGTACTCGCCTTAGCTCGCACTTATTAAACGTGGAGTGAATCGAGGGCTATAGCCTGTTACACATGATTTGCGATCTCGTGGTCCATCTGACATGCTTTTACTCACTTTGTTCGTGACTTTTCAATTTTTGTTGCTTCCCCGCATAATCATTTCTACCTCAATAAGTGTCTTCGCCAAGCTAGCAACAACTTACAATTAGCGTTTGGTGGACTATCAAATTATGGGTATTTGATGAGTTCCCAAATCCAACAGTGAGTTTTTGTGTGATATAACTTGAGGAGAACTTTTTCCCCCTCTTATTTATCATTTGAAGCTCAAAGTTCTTAGACTTTCCTTCTTCATTTTCTCTGTTAAGCTAGTGTTCTATCATCTTTGTCTGCTGCAATCAGTGTTGTTCTAGCTAATCAAGTTTAGGATTTGAGTTCTGCCTTTTGAAAGCCAGTTCTGCATATTTCTTGGACCTTCTTCTCTAGTTGACACGGTAAGCTCATTTTCTTTAACCTGCGGTCTCTGTATGTTGTCTCATGGTTCATATGAGACTTGTTTGCATATGGTTGGGAGGCTTGAAATGTTGGTTAAAGCTGACTGCTTGTCCATTTTCTTGTGTTTAGTCTGTCTCTATTGTCTGATTTGTCAGTAGCCTTTACCCTTTGATTGGTAGAAGGGAAAAAAATAGAGGAAAGAAAATGAGAGGAAAGAAAAAGGGTAAAATGTTAATTGGTAGGAAAGAAAAGGGAAGGAAAAGAGAAGTTTGTTGATTGGTTGAGAGGAAAATGAAATGAAAGAAAAGGGAGAGAAATAAGTTTGTATTATAATAATATTAAGTAATCATATAAGAAAATTTGATAAATAAAATATTTTAATTTCTAATAAATTTAAACTATACTTAGAAATGAATAAATAATTTTTACACTAAAAATATTTATTTTGACCAATGTAATGCCTTTAATAATAATAATATTAATGATGTTATTTTAAAACTATTTAGGTGTATGATATGTTTCCGTGGAAAACTTTATTCTTAATAAAGTTTTTTTTTAAATTTTTTTGATAATTGTTGGTGCTATCAAGATTTATCAACTTTTCTTATTTTGATAATTGTTGGTGCTACCAAAATTTTTTTGATAATTTTTCTTCCATTTTTTTTGTTTTTTCATTTCTTTTTTCTTATTTTCTATAAAAATAAAAATATAAAAATAAATATTTTATTTTTAAAGAATAAAAAAATAGAAAATAAATTTTTTGAGACAACAGTTGCTGAATTTTTTCTAATTTTTTAAAAAATAAAAATAAAAAATAAAATTATGAAAAAAATGAAAAATTTATTCCAAAAAAATTTAAAAAAATAAAATTTTTGATTTTACTTTTTTAAAAAATAAAAAATTATTTTTTAAAAAAATTGAATATTTAAATTTTTTATGCATGATAAAAAATTTTTGAAATAATTTTTTTATTTTTTATTTTTTAAAAATAAGAAAAAAGAAATTAACTGAAGTCTAGAAATGTTGTTCCAACAAATTTATTTTTTCTTTTTTTATTTATATTTTTTATTTTCTATTTTTTAAAATATAAAATATTTAATTTTTGAAAAACTATTTTTATTTTTATTTTTCTTTTTCATAAAAAAATAAGAAAAAAGAAATGAAAAATAAAAAAAATGGGCCAGGTTTTGCAGGTGAAAGTGGGTATATGGTTGTACTGTGTATTTTTCGCGCACATAAGCGTGAAAAAAATTTTCGTGGGGCCCACATCCAGTTTTCAGTCCATTTTCCGCGCGTACTGTTTTCTGTGCAGTACCAATCAGAAGCAAACACTGTTTTCCACCCTTATTTTTTGTGGAATTAAGTTTTTCCCTTGTTTTCTGCACAACCAATCAGGGGGTTAGGGTTTTCGATTACCGTTCTAGATTCCTCATCGATTTTTTGGGCTTTAGAATCCCAAGGGTAGAGTTCCCTTTGACTTTTAGAGTCTGGGCCTTAGATTAGGTGACCTGAAGCATATGTGTGGCCTGTCGTGTAGGAAATTGCTAGTCTTAGTTTTCTCGTTATGGTCTACCTTCAGTGACCTGACCATCTTTTTTTTTTTTTTTTTATGTACATGGCAACTCACAAACGCAGAGGTCATCGAATAAGAAGTGATAAGGAACCTGACTCCCCAATACAGAGTGAGGAGCTAGTGCGACATGATAGTAAAGTGACCCCAAGGAGTGTTAAGGTCGTTGGAGAGTTCAACGCTCATCCAAACCCCGATGGGGGCCTGGGGGCCACTACCAGTCAATGATCTTTGGACCATCCAATGTTTAATTTGCATGTTTCAACTATCTGCTTTCGTGAGCTCCTATCCATGGTCTGGTTATTTAGGCTCCCCAGAGGATGTTGAGTCATGGAGCCCTCCTTATATGATTACACTGTTTATCTGCCCCAGGGGTTCATTGCCATTAACTATCAGTATCTCACTTTTGGGTTTAGGTTCCCAGTGCACCCATACATTGTTAGTTTTCTAAATAAAATTGAACTTTGCCCGTTCCAGCTTACCCCAAATTCCTATGCCTAACTCACCTCCTTGGCCCTAATATACTTGAGGAATAATCTCTCACCACCATTGGCCAAGTTTCTCTGTTACCTGTATAGCATCGGGTGCGTGGGCTCACTGGATGGGATTTATTATCTCATGGCTCGGCCGACCAAGTACAAGAAAATCTTGTCGCAGGGGGATGCCAAAGGCAAGTCTAATGTGGGAAACTACAAAGCCCGTTAGTTTTATATATCTTATCTGTCCCTACATAACCTTTAAAATTTCAGTTTCATCCCTACTCCTGGCAAGCGGGCTGAGGACGCATGAGTTTGATGACTTATTCATGCTTGTTTTTCTGGTTCTAACTTTGTCTCATTTTATAGATGGGACTAGCAGGAAACCAATACTTGAGGCCGCGGAGCTCGGGATCTTAGATCAGTTTACTGCTTCAAAAGAAGATAGGAGTTCATTGGGTTAAGGAGGTCAGTCCAACAAATTTTATAGATTATAAAAATATAATGAAGCTTATCCTTAGGAGACCACCATCTAATCTTGATGAGGATACCTCACCGACTCCTGACACTAAAGTTCTCCCTCCTATTGAGAGCTAACCTTTAGCCCTTGCGGTAATGCCTTCACAGGAGCTTATTTTTCCCTCACATCCTGAGGTGGTTGCTGCAGTTGGGATCATTTCCCCCTCTAAACCCCCTGCCAAAAAACAAAAGAGGGACAAAGGGAAAAAAGTTGTTACAGCCTGGAAATAAGTTATGTTAGAGGTCAAGGGTAAGGAGCAGTTTACTGAGCTCAGCTCGAAGATAGAAGAATACTTGGGTTTCCTCTTGAATGATGCCAGTGTGATCCTGGGACCCTACAAGAAGGCTAATGTGTTAAAGTCTGAGGACCATTTACTTGAGGAATTGGCAAGCTATTTATCTCGTCATAGCCTACTGGTAAATTGGGTCTTTTTACCTTGGTTCTTCTACCTTTTTTGTAATCTAATTTGATTATTTTTTTGTTTAGAACTCACTAACATTGGTGAAAATGCACAAGGCGCTTTGAGCTCATGCTGAGGAGAACGCAAGTCTGGTGGACAACCTAGCCATTGTCACCATCAAGGTCTTGGAATTAAGGGAGAAAACTAAGGATGCTGAGGCTGAATTGCCTCGTGAAATGATGGATCGTGAAGTCATTTCATTAAACCTTAGTAGGATAGTCAACAGCATAACAAAAGTGAGGATCGACCTGGACTTGGCTCTTCGACAGGCTGAATTGGTTGTAAAGTGAGTCAAAATAGCAGATCAACAAGTAAGGGTAGCGGAGCAATGGGCGAGAGCAGTGGAGCAGCGAGCTAAAGGTGTTGCAAAAGAGCTCAAGGTAGCTAGAGAGGAGGCTGCCAAGGTTAAGGCAGAGACAACCTTGCTGGTTATAGTAGTAGTAGAGAAGGTGGAATTTGTAACCAACTCTTCCTTTTTCCACACTTTGTGGGAGCAGCATCTGGAAATGGACTTCTCTTTTTTTAGACAAAAGGCCCTTAAGGTTGTTGATCGTTTCAAAAGAAAGGCTGCTAAAGCCAAATCTTTGAAAAAAAGTGGAAAGTCTACAGCTAGAGCTCCTCTCACCAAGGGTGTCACTGAAAATGAGGGTGTTCACAAATCACTAAGATTGTTGGTGACTAAGTGATGGACAACTTTGTTTCTCCTTCTGCTAACCCTTTACCCCATAAAAGCCCAGCTCGCAAAGATCCAGTATCGTAGGCCATGACATTTTGTATGACCTTACATTTTCTTTTTTGAGCTTTGTATTAAACTCTGGACTTGTATAAGTTTATTTTGTTGAAGAGAACTTCGAATGCATTTTTGTAATGTTCTTACTTCATTTCTTTCAATCTCCATCACTTGAACACCTCACATGCATAACTTGGTGAATTTATGTGAAAATAAAAACCTAATGGGCGCATTTCAGCTAACACCCTTCATCTTTTAGATAACTTGCTTCCTATGCAAGGCTTTATTGAAATTTTATTTAGAAATAATTAAATACAGGCATAAAAATTCAAAGAATTACTTAAATACTTTCACTTGTTTCTAAATAATTTTTACAAAATTGAGGTCTTTATTGGTAGTAAAGATGGAGATGCTCGGCATTCCAAGCTCGAGGAAATTCTACCCCATTCATATTCACCAAGTGATAAGCTCTATTGCCAATAACCTTTTTGATGAGATATGGGCCTTCCCAGTGCAGCCCTAAGGTCCCCTCGCTAGCTTTGCAAGCACCAGGGAGAATGATGCACAAAACGAGATCACCAGGTTTATAATTTTAAGCTCGAACTTTTCAATTATAGTACCTTACAACCCATTGCTTGTAGGTCACGATCTTAAGGCGAGCTCTTTCCCTTGTCTCTTCTTGGTTAAAAAGCCTCCCTACTCACTCAATTGGTAGTTGGGAAGATTGTCAACAAAAATTTATTAGCTAGTATCGGGTGCTGAAGAAATGGCTCACGCCCTCTGCCACCTCGCTATGGTCTTTCAGCACAAGTATGAGTCGTTGAAGGACTAGATTGCTAGATTCAAACTCGAAGCTAATTCAGTGGAGAATCCATCCGAAGAAACCATGTTGGCTACCATATTTGTGGGACTCCGTAAAGATGGGAAACTGTACAAGAGTCTGTACAAGTCCTTGGTGAAAGATCTCATCGAGTTCTATGAGCGAGCCGCTAAGCAGATCAGGTCGGATGAGACCTTCAACTCGAAAAAGCCTGACAAGAAGGATGAGAAGACTGTTTCCTTTCGCGGTAAGAAGAGAGGTGACGCAGATCAGGGTGATAACTCCACTAAGCAGACTGTGAAGAAGTCCCGGGGGCCTGAAAATAAGCCTCCTGATCACCAAAACCATTGTGGATAGTATAGTATCCTGTCAGATTCCCAAGATAGGATCTTCATGGCAGAAAGGGATAGAGAAGACTTTGGAAGGCCTAAACCCTTAAAGACCCCCTTCAGACAGAGGAATAGAGACGAGTTCTGTGCCTACCATAATGAGGCCAATCACGGAACCTCGAATTGTCTGGCTCTTAGAGACGCAATCGAAGAGCTAATTAAAAGGGGTCGACTAAGGGAGTATGTGGTACAGCCTATACGACAGCAGTCCCAGTTTTCTCAACGGGATACGGTTCAGGAGCTGGGGGGCTTGATCCGAGTTATATGTTAATGATGTATTTCTGATTTCAGAGCAAGCGTAAATGCAGCGCTTTTGTTCTGAAAAAAAAAAAACTATATGCCGAATTGGCTTGAAGTCATTATTTTTGCCCTTTTTTGCTTTCAAGTGTTAGCAATATCCGTAGCTCGCATGCGATCAACTCCTGCAACCCCTTTAAAGAGTTTTACACCGACCGTGACCTTTAGTCTGGTTGAGGCCCCCTAGAGCTCATTTTGGAGAAGAATTGATGAACATTGTTGCTAGCATGGTTGCATGCTCGTTGAGGTGCGGAGGCACTAAAAAACACTTGCTGTTGCCAGCGTGGTTACGTGCTTACTGAGGTGTGGAGGCACTAGAAAACACTTGTTATCGCCAGTGCGGCTGCGTGCTCACTGAGATGCCTCTAACACTCACTGTTGCCAGCGCAGTTTCATGCTTACTAAGGTGCGGAGGCACTAAAAAAAACTCGTTGTCACCAGCACGGCTGCGTGCTCATTGAGGTATAGAGGCACTAAAAAACACTCGCTGTCGCCAGCGTGGTTGCGTGTTCGCTGAGGTACGGAGGCAGTAAAAAATACTCGCTGTTGCCAGCACGGCTACGTGCTTGCTGAGGTGCAGAGGTACTAAAAAACACTCGATGCTAGCGCGGCATCGTGCCCGCCGAGGCGTAAGGAATTGACAAACTTACTAGTTACCTAAGGCAAGGGAATCGTTCACTTCGCAGCTTTCATGCGAACCTATTCATTTGGCCATGAGATCAGCTCGAGATCGCTCACCTCTTAATTTCGTGACTCTCATGTGAACCTTGTTAATTTCGCAGCTCTCATGCAAACTTATTTTATGATTTTCACACTAATGTGTTTATTTATTTGGCCACAGGATTGACCCAGGCATGAAATTGCTCTAACCCGCAACTCATGCTACCTTCTAACTATGCGCAGGTCGCACAAGTGGTTCAAACCAAAGTGTTTGCAAAAAGAAAATGACAACAACAAACAAAAACTGTAGAAAAGAAACTTTATTCATTAAACCTCAATGAGGCAGATCTACAACAGACAACTCTAGATATAGACCTAAACAAAATACTAAAAGGAAAAGCCTATGACTAAGAAGAAGGATCGGCCATGAAGGGCCGTGCCTTAGCTTATTAGAGCCCCGCGTGCCACAACTTTCTTCTTCCAATGCACAATCAACAACAGCATTGCAGCTCTTCACCTTTGACCACTTGCTCCTCCTGAAGGAAGCACGCCAGGAAACTCCAAGAGCTTGGTCGACCGAACAAATGCCTCAAGGCGGAGCCGAGAGGACACAATCTAGGATCCATATGAGATCCTTCCACGTTTCCAAGGAAGATAACTCTTCTGAGCTATCTATGCAACAGACCATACATGCCTCTGAGGGAGGCCAGAATGCTGAAAATGGTGGAGGTTTATCAGGAAACTCCATGGTTTGCTCAAAGTACAGAATCAGAAGGGATTGTCTCTCCTTTATATAGAGTCGGGGCTGTCTCTGGCGAAGGTTCTGGAATCATCCCCCCAACTGTCATCATTAATAAGCCTCAGAAAAGGCCAAGTTAACTCAGCAATAACTGCTGGACACGTGCTTCTAGAAACATGGCTTGGAGCAGATGAATCGACAGTCTTGGGGAAAGACTTTGACTGACCTAGAATCGAAGAGTTTCAACTCGTAGCCTGCTAAGCGAGTTGAGAGTTAGGGGGCTTATGTTATATATAAAAATTGGTTCGGTTGAAAAGAACTCATGAGAAGCCCGAGAGCAATGAGAAAACCAGTTTGAGGCACGCCTAGAATCACTCCGTTGTCATGTCGGGTCGTGAAGCGACCTCATCAAGCCAAGCTCGTGCGCGAAGAAGCGAGCTCAGGCACTCCATTCCTAAAAGGGGTAAACGACCTGGCTAATGAACCATGATCAGTGACCTGAAAGCTCACCAAATATAGGACCAGATCCCGCCTTGCCCCAACGGACAAATGGGCCCTGTCTGCAGAAGACAGTCTACAATAGCCGAAAGAGGAAATTCAGTCTGTATACATTATCTTGTACATTAAATATTGATGTAACTTATTTATTGCATATGTAATTATTATTGTAACCCTCTCATCCTCTATAAATACGAGGAAGGAGCCTCTCTGCAGGATGAGGTGGGACTATGCCGAAACTCTGTCAAAACAGAGATAAAATATTATAACATTATAAAAACACAATCTCAATAACAAGCTACCGTGGACGTAGGGTCCGGTAATATCCAGATTTGGCCGAACCACGTTAAATCTTGTGTCTTTCCTCTGCTCTTCCCTTCTTCTCTGTTTGTTTTGATATTTTATTGTGTTCAAACCGGATAAAGGTCAGAGATCCCGAAGAATTCCCCCGTTGGCCGGAGTTTGGACCATTACCAAAATCCGACGTTAATAGAGATTGAGATGGAATAGGGATAGTAATTCTCCCTTTTACTTTGCAGGATTCTAGATCTAAGATGCCTTTAATATCTAAAACCTTTCTAAGTAATTCTGGTTAATCTTAAATTTTAATTTTGTTATTTATTATGTTTTCTTTACATGTTATATATTAAGAACTAGATTATATCTTATTGAATAATTCTAGCATATTGTTTTATTTTATTTTTTGAAAGTATGAAATATTATTTGAATTAAGCAGTAAGTAAGAAATTATGAGTTTGTATAAAGATAAATCTATAAATTTAAATCTATAAGTAGTAAATTTTGTTGGTCCGTACTTAATAAGATAAAATTTAAGTCTCGTAAATAGTGGTTCGAGTCTTTATTTTTCTTCAATATCATGCCTAATTCTGACTGCTATTCGTCTTTAGTACTGCGAATACGGTTCTAAACCCCCAGACTAGCTTATATTTATATTCATTTTTTTACCATGTGGACTTTAGAATAAGAAATTTGTTTGAAGGTGGGTCTAAATGAGCTACTTCATTATAATCCACAACATGTATGGATTAACCGGCAGGTCGGCCATTTATTTTTTGAAAAATATACATAAATTAATTAATTATAATTAAACTTAAATGAGTTAAAAAAATTACTATAATTTTACGAAACATAATGTTATATATAGTATATTTGCTAAGGATAAAATATATTTAAATATTTTTATATTTTTTATTAAAATGTTTTTATTTTTTTAAGTAATATTATTATTTAATTTTATATAATCAAATTGAATTACACTTTTACTTTGTCTAAAAATAGCAAGATAGAGATGAAATTAACCTAAATAAAAATGAGACAAATTCTAAAAAGGTATGTGAAAAGTTAAGAGATTAAAAATACATTTTAATCAAATATATCTTATTTTTTACAACAGCATTGACTTTGAGATTATTGTTTTATTTTATTTTTGGTAATTATGAAATAGTATTTTAATCAAGTAGTAAGTAAGAAATTATGAATTTTTACAAAGATAAAAACATTTTATTAATTGTTTATTATTAGTTAATGAAGTAAAATTTGGATTTTTTTTCTTAGGATTTTTTGTCTGTTTGAATAAATTTTATTTAGTAGGTTATGGGGTAATTTTATTGCAATAACAGTGGCAATTAATTATATTTTGAAAAGTGATGTTTTGCAATAATAATGCAAATTATAATGAAACTAATTTTTAATTTTATTATATGAACTTGTTAAATATTTAGAGTAACTTACTGGCCATGGGCTGATTTTGTTGCAATAAACAGTGGCCATTAATTATATTCAGAACCACTTTTACCATTTATCATAACTTGTTTAATATAACTATTTGACTAATTGACCCCGTACTTAATAAGATAAAATTTAAATCTCATAAATAGTAGAGCAAATTTTTATTTTTCTTCAATATCATGTCTAACAGTCTTGGTAGCATGGACACGTAGATATAGATACAAGACACGATATTTTTAATGCATAAATACGATATTTTTAACGTGTGAATATAAAAAAATGCAAATATCAACACACGAACATGATTGTTATATGAAGTATCGGTGATTCATAATTAATAGTAATTGCTGTCCGTCTTTAGTATCGGGAATATATACTTATCCCCGCGGATTAACCTGTATCCGCATTCAATTTTTTAGATCACATAAACAGTGGAGCAAATTTTTATTTTTCTTCAATATCATGTTTAACAGTAATTATTGCCTGTTTTTGATATTGGAAATATAGGCCAATAGTCGTGAATTAGTCTATATTCATAATCAATTTTTACGAGATAGACTTAAAAAAAAAAAGAGATAGACTTTAAAGAAAAAAGATTCGTTTAAATACAAATTTAAATGGACTTAGCTCGTTTTATTCCACAACATGTATGGACTAACTTGTAGGTCGGGCTGTTTATTTGTCAAAAAATATTTTTTAAAAACTATATATAAATAAATTTATTTTAATAAAAACTAAATGAGTTAAAATAAATTTTTTAATATGATTTTATAAATATATGATATTATATATATGATATATTTATTAAGGATAAAATATATTTTTAATATTTTTTATTTTTTAAATAATATTATTATTTAATTTTATGCAATCTTTGACTTTGTCTAAAAATCAGATGAAATTAACCTAGATAAAAATGAGACAAATTCTTAAAAAAAGTGTGAAAGTTAATAGATAAAAAATATATTTTAATCAAATATATTTCACTTTTTACAGCAATTTTGATTTTGAGAATATTGTTTTATTTTATTTTTGATAATTATTGTTGACGTCGGATTTCGATTCGTATGGATAGTCCTAAAATCCGGCCAACGAAAAGAGTTTGGGGAGCCAATATTGCTTTTAAAGTATAAAAGGGGACAGTTTGAGAGGAAGGAAAGGGAGACGCAGTGTTTTTAACGTGATTCGGCCAAATTCGGACAGCACCGGACCCTACGTCCACGGCGGAGATTTTATTAATGTATTGAGAAAATGATTTTAACAGAGTTTCTGCTTACAAAGTTTCTGACTCATCTTCTTTCTTCTAATAATGCAATCCTATTTATAGAGGAAAGAGGAATTACACGCATTAATTACAAGTTACAATTGTGTTACATCAAAAAATAAATGAAAAAGATAATAAAAGACTACAATTCGACTATTGCAGAATGTAGGCTGCGGGGTGGGCCCCTTGGTCGGCTGTAGATCCGCGTCTGTTTGCATCCATCTCTTGGCGCTACATTACCATGCGAGGTGCCTGGCATCCTGAGCAGGGATTCCTGGTTTAAGGTCGTCATAGGAACTGCTGTAGCGAGGTGGCGAGCACGAGCAGGATAGTCGACCGCTTGACAAGTTAGCCTTAGAGTCATCTTGTTGCCTCACAGCAAGCGAGATGAGACTTGCCTTGCGAGATGATATCAGGGTGACTTCGTTATATCGCTAAAGGGTGAAGTAAAACTTGCTAGGCGCCTCTTGAAGAGTTGGACGATCGAGTCTCGGGTTTGCCGTAATCTCTCGAGGTTGATTTTTGCCTGTAACAATTATGAAATAGTATTTTAATTAAGTAGTAAGAAGAAATTATGAATTTATGCAAAGATAAATATATAAATTTATTGATTTTTTTATTATTAGTTAATGACGTGAAATTTTGTTAAGATTTTTTTGTCCGTCTGCATAAATTTTATTTAATAGGTTATGGGCTAATTCCATTGCAATAAACTGTAGCCATAATTACAAAAAATAACATGGCCATTAATTATATTTTGATATGTAATGTTTTGTAATAATAATGCAAATTCTAAATTTAAGTAATATTTTTAATTTTATTATAACAACTTGTTTAAAAGATCATTTGTTCGTTTGAATAAATTTTATTTTAATAGATATGAGTTAGTTATTGATCATGGGCTGATTTTATTGCAATAAAAAATGGCCTTTAATTATATTCAGAATCAATTTTACCATTTATCACAACTGTTTAATATAGCTATTTGATTAATTGACCTCCTACTTATTATGATAAAATTTAAGTCTTTGTGGATCAAATCTTTCTTTTTCTTCAATATCATGCCTAACAGTAACTGCTACCTGTCTTTAGTAGTGAGAATACGAATCTAAACCTGCAAGCTAGCCCATATCCGCATTCATTTTTTACGAATGGATTTTAAAAAAGTGGTCATTTTAAATGTAAATCAAAACGGACTTGTTCGTTTTGATTCACGACCCTTACAAACTAACTTGTGAGTCGATTTGTTTATTCTTTGATAAATATTTTGTAAAAAAAAAATGCATAATTTAGCAAAAATTAAATGAGTTAACACAATTTTTAATTTGATTTTATAAAAGCATGATGTTATATGTGATATATTTAATAAGAACAAAATATATTTTTATATTTTATCAATTTTTTTTTATTTTTAAGTAATTTTATTATTTAATTTTATATTTTAATGTATAAACGAGGTTAGTTGGTAGGTTAATCTATTTAGTCTTAGAATTGGATTTAACATCATAAAAATAAATCCATTTAAATGTGGATCTTAATTAGTCATCCCCTATGGGCTGACAACCTGTACAAACTGGTTCAAGCTGGATTGGACTTGCTCGTTTTCCTAGTACTGCCCATCTTATAGCCACCAATCTTTACCATTTCATATTATTAATTACTGATTTCCAACCATTTGATTTTCTTTATTGCCGTTTGATATTTTTTCCTTTTTTTTTGTTGTATTTGTAATATATTCTCTCTATTTTTAGAGCAAATAAGGTAGAGCACAAAAAGAAAAAGAAAAATTAAAAATTAACTATTTGAGCACTTTCATTGCAGTGACATTTTTAGAAAGTAGAGAACTCATCTCGTTTGGGAGATTATGAAGAACATGCAGCCTTGTTTTAGCCCTTCTTGCCTTAAATGCAAACCAATCTGCATCTAATTTACTTTCTTTTTTAACATGTGACCATCCAAATACTTCAAGTAAATTGCTCAAAATATTTTTTAATTTTATTTTGAGTAAATATACTATATCATGTTGAATATATTTTAATGTTAATTTACTTTCCTCATCTTTAAAACCTAAACACTTAGGCCCCGTTTGGTTGGCCATTCTACCACCTAGGAAAGGGAATCAAGTATCCCATTTCATTACCTAGTATTTGGTTCATACTCTCTTAATTCCATTCCCTTACTTTTCCTTAACCCATTCCCTTACATCCATTTCTTCTTTCTTACTAAGGTTTCCCACTCCCTTTCTTCTTCACATTATCTTCTTCTATTATATTAAATATATAATTTAATATTAAAT
>JANHAO010013841.1:0-15635 GCA_026873985.1 Saraca asoca | reverse complement strand
AACAACCATCACATTAGGCCATCTTTTATTTAAAGCCAGTCCATTAGTTACATGGGCCACTATAGATTATTAAAATAATCTAACAAGGTATAGACTTCTTTGATGCATATGCACTAGTTGCTAGAATAGCATCCATTCATGTTTTATTAGCTTCAATACATATGCACCAGTTGCTAGAATAGCATACATTCATATTTTATTAGCTTTAGCTTCTATTTATAGTTTACATGTGCATCAAATGAGTGTTAAAATAGCATTTTTATATGGTGACTTAGAAGAAGAGATGTACATAGAACAACCTAAAGGTTTTGTTCTAAAAGGAAATGAACACAAGATTTTTAAGTTTATTAAATCTTTATATGGATTAAAAAAAGCACTAAAACAATGGCATAAAAAATTGATTCTACAATCTTGTCTTATAGTTTTAAGCATAATAATGTTGATATGTGCATATACTCTATAGTTACTACAAAGTGGGTTGTGATCATATGTTTATATGTTGATGATATGCTTATTGTTAGTACAAACATGGAAGGTGTGAATGAAATAAGGAAATATCTATCTTCACAATTTAATATGAAGGATTTAGGTGAAGTAGATTCTAAATTGGGAATTAGAGTTCAAAGGCATAGTAGGGGTTTTGCCTTGACTCAATCACACTACATTGAAAAAGTGCTTGCAAAATTTAGTTATTTAAAATTCAATGAAGCAAGTACCCTTATGATGCTTCTTTCAAATTAACAAAAAATTATGGAAGAGTAGTTGCTCAACTTGAATATGCTAGTGCTATAGGAAGTCTAATGTATACAATGAATTATACTTAGTCTGATGTTGCCTATGCTATTTATAGGCTTTCTAGATATATTAATAATCCAAGTACAAATCATTGGAAAGCAATTGGTAGAATACTTGGTTACCTTAAAAGAACCAAGGATTTTGGATTATATTATAAGAAATTTTCTACTACCTTGAAAGTTATATAGATGCTAGTTAGGTAAGTGATACCAAACTTATGTCTGATTGGATATTTACTATTATTGGAGGAATGGCTTCTTGGACTTCAAAGAAACAAATTTGTATAACTTATTTCATAATGGAATTAGAGCTTAAAGCTTTAGCCATATCATGTAAAGAAGTAGAGTAGCTTAGGAACTTATTGTTTGATATTAAGTATGGCCACAACCTATGCCATCTATCTTTTTATATTGTGATAGTGAAGTAACTATGTCTAATTCATTGAATAAAGTTTATAATGGAAAGTCTATATATATATATATATATATATTACATTAAGACATGAGTATATGAAACAATTGTTATGTGAAGGAATAATTACAATTATGTGTGTTCATTGTGCTAGTAATTTAGTATATCACTTGACTAAAGGACTTGGTAGAGATATTGTAAAACATACATAAAAGGGAATGGGTTTCAAACCCCTAAATAATAGTAATTAGTAATGGGAACCCAACCACATTAGTTTAAATAATACTAGCAAGTGGTTTAATGGGTGATAACGAAGTTATTGTAAGTGTTTGTAGCATTGGAGAATTCCAAGATATCCAATACAAAACTATCATGGTTAATAAGGACAATAAATTTTTATACTTTTAAAGTTTAAAGAAATTAGATACTTGTGATGATAGAAGCATGCTTAGAAACTTCACCTATATGAACATTTAAAGTGGTCCTATTCTTAGAAAAGTTGTGGGGTTAACTTTGTAAATGTTCATGAATTTCAAGAGGATAGCACATGACCATTAAGTGAATTTTGTTAGACATTTTTAGATCATATGTGTGATAATTTTGATTTTAATACTAGAAATTGTGGTTCAATCTTTAGATACCATTGATTTCAATGAAGCTTTAAAATGTTTACACTAATGGAGTGTTTAATCTTCGTGGATACCTTCTTTATCTATAGATCTTTATATCTTATATCAACCTCACTTAACTAAGTGGGGGAATGTTAAATTAGTTAATTTTGGTTTGATATGAAAGAGAAGAAATAGATGGGTTAGAGTGTCATTTTGTAGGTTATGTTGTCCCACCAAATCTATTTTATAATTAAGTTAATTATATATAATTTATGACTTCACACTTGGTACTTAGGCATGTGGCACGTTCACATGTGTGTAATAATAGTCAATCTATTTTTAATTTATAGTTGCAATTAATTAAAACAATATTGATAATTATTAATTTTTTGTTTACAGTTAATTAATAATTATAGCCATTATATTTAAACAATCATGTATGTTGTTAACAGTCAATTAATATGACTGTCAAAATTAAAGAAACATGACTATTAGAATTAAGAATTGTGACTATTAGATTAAAGATGTAACTCTTTAAAAGTGATCATTTATTTGCTACAAATATAAGTTTGATCCAAGTGCAAAATTATTCCAAAAAATATTACTTCTTGTCTTTGTCTTTTATCTAATATTATTCAATCAGGAAGTATTCTACAATTATTGCAGTCTATTTAGTGATTCTGATTAATCCTATAAAAGTGATTTGTCATCTCAATCTGATAGCAATTTCAATGGAGGTGAATACACCTTAAAGATAGTGTAGTTCTTACGCGTTCAAGGTTACATTTATCAAATTCCATTGCTTCTAGCTCTAACAACTCTGACATCTTATTGAGCCTTCTAAGCTTACCCTAATTTCATATAATTTCTAAAGTTCTATTTATTCTAGATTTTGATCTTATTGCCTTTTTATATTATTTTAAGCTTGTTTAACTTTAATGTAACTAAAAATTACTCTTCCTTCTTTAAAAGACCCTAAAAGACAAACCCCCTCTCTTAGTATCTCAAGCCAATATATCATACAAACACATATTATAATGAATCTCCCATGCATAGTTTCATGTCACAATTCAAATATACAAGAGTAGTTCCTATGAAGACTAAGATGTTTCAGGGCCACATGATTCATTAAAAACAACAAAAGGTCTATTTCCAAGTATACATACACATGTATACTATTGACGGTAGATTTTGGTTCGATCCAAATCCAGCCAACGGAGGGGGTTCTTTGGGGACCCAAACTGTTTTCTGGTTGCTGAGGTGGTGAGAAGGTGCCAAATGGCAGGGGAAAGGGGAGGAAAGGAGAAACACACTAGAGTTAACGTAGTTTGGCTAAATCCAGGCGGCACTAGACCCTACGTCCACGGAAGTATTTTATTAATGTGAAATAAAGTTTACAAATTTTTACTATGGCTTCCAGCAGAGTTTTTGCTAGTATTCTCTCTATGCTCTCTCTTTTACAATGACTCTAGCCCCCTATTTATAGAAGCATGGAGGGGTACAAATGGGACTAAATTAACTGTACATCTATTACATCAAATTTAAATGCACAAGACTGCCTAGGGTACTAGAGACTGACTTCCATAAGCTACTTTCTGTAGATGGGACTTGATGGTCATATTTGCAAAATGGTAGTGCAAGTTGTATATCATCTTTGTGATCTACCTCACAGGCCTCTAGCTGAGTGAGGCTGCGTTCTAGCGAGATTGAGCTTGTTCACTAAGGATGTCGTTGGCTCGTAACTTCGAGCTAGCTCGACCAGCGAGCTCAGGTCTTCAGTGAGCTGAGGTCTTTTGTGCAGCAACCTCGTGACCTAGTGAACTCATCATTTTGACAAACCTGGCTCCTTCTGAGCCTTTACCAGCCTGCTCTATAGTGCTGAATTCGACTAGTAACACTAGCTCCCTAACTGTCAATTCGCTTATGGACTAGGAGTTATAATTCATTCTGGAAAGGTCTTCTTAGTCAAAGTCTTCGGCGCTCAATCTATCATGTAGTCACTTCAAACTTCACTTCACCTAAGCCAAACCATACTTCTTTCTTAGCATGATCTCCAACCGTTGGCATGTCAATTTCATTTCTTTTAGACCGCCTGATTGAGGCCTACCAATTACCCTTCGGGTCTTTTGACGGATCCAACTGGTCTATATAATGCTTATGAAGCTCTTCAAGTTTCTCAACAAAGTGCTCTAATGGGTATCGAAGTTAAGCCCTCCATTTTTTTGATAGCATGGCTTTCGATGAAGCACTCTGAGGCATGTATGGCCTACTACAAAAGATCTCAAGACGTGAATGGCCTACTGCATATGATTCCCATGCATAGCTCTCTATGCTAGCTTTGGGGGAGTTTTATGTAGATCTTGAATTACTTCCTCACAATTTTAAAGTGAACTTCAGCCTTGCTAGTCAGACTTTTCGCCCTTTTTTAAATTACACTGGGTCTGGTCTAGGAGGAACCGCTGGCTTAGGAGAGATATAAGCAGGAGCAGTCGGGCTTGCTGGTCTTCCTGCTGGTGGGAGTTCTTCTCCTGGTGGCTATCTTTCTGGTTTCAACAATAGCTCCAGGCTTCTTTGTTTTTGTACTTCCCTTCTAATGATGTAAACTTAACCTCATTAGATGAGGCCTTTTCATAAATGAGCTTTTCTGTATAGCCCTTGAGTGTTGTATTGGATGCTTTTATCCACTTCTGATGATGAATTAAATTGTTGTAAATCAATGAAATGCTTGTTTGGCCAATTGTCGGTAGCTTTTGTGTAATTAACTTTAGCATACAGTTGCCTTGATCAATAATAAGCAAGATTCGGACAGGTCACATGTGAGCTACGCCTGGAAAGATTTCGCTATTGAGCTGAGAGTATTGGTTCACATAAGAGCTATGATAAGCTTATAGCAATGTGAGTTCTTAGCTCTTTGTCAGATTTTGAGTGTTTAATAGTGCATTCGAACCTCAGCGAGTATGCAGCTACGCTGGCACTATAAGTGTTTAATAGTACCTCTGCACCTCACTGAGTACACAGCTATACTGGCACTATTTCAGGATGAGCCCCGCGCCTCAGCTCGAAAGCTGGCAAACTTGTCAATTCATCTCTAGAACGAGCTCTAAGGGTCTTCAGCTCATAAGCTAGCAATTCATCAATTCATCTCTAGAACGAGCTCTAAGGGTCTTCAGCTCATAAGCTGACATACTAGACTCGTATATTACAATTAGCAACACAAAATTATGCATTGATAAAAATAGAAGATAGGAAACCTAAAATACATTGTCAATATATGATCTGAACTAAAGCTCCTTGCTCTTGGTTGGGATTTTGCTGAGGATGAGATTGTTGCTCCGTAAGTCGCACCACATACCTTTGTAGGCGACCTCTTTTGATGAGGTCCTCTATTGTGTTTTTCAATGCCCAACACTCCGAGGTGTTGTGTCCGACCTCGTTGTGGTAAGCACAAAATTTATCTCTATTGCTTCTAAATTTGCTAAGTGTCCACAGAGGCCTAGGCCTCCTGAAGTTTTCTCTATCTCGTTCTACTAGGAATATCTTGTCCTGGGTGTCTGATAGAATGCTATAACTTTCATGATAACCTCATAGTGAGGCCGTTCATCCCTGCTCCTCTTGATAATCTAAAGACTGGAGCCATCTTGCCCTTCTCTATGATTGTTCTTCTTTTTATTCTGATGCAAACTGCTTGAATTAGACTTTTCCAAGCCGAAGATTTAATCCTATCTGGCTTACCTTGTAGCTCGCTTGTAAAAGTCCCCAAGATCCTTTACCGGTGACTTGTAAATACTTTTGTATAGCTTTCTGTCCTTGCGAAGCCTCGCAGAGATTGTTGCCAAAATAATTTCCTCTGAAGGATTCTCTACATTATTGACCTTATGTCTGAACCGAGAGATGTAGTCCTTCAATGACTCTTCTTTTCACTAGAAGTAGCAAGGTGGCAAGGTGAAGTGAATTGTTTTTTCAATGCCCAATACTAGCCAACGAACCTCTTCTGATATTCTTCCCAGTTGCTTATGCTGCGAGCTAGAAGACTTCTAAATCACATCAAAGGTGAGCCCCCCAGTGCTGCTGGGAATACACAGCATTTCACAAGAGGATTGGTCATCATAAGATCCATCTGGACATTGAATACGTCTAGGTGATCATACGGGTCTCTATCCCCATCATAGAGTAGAATTGAGGGGACCTTAAACTTTGGGGGAAGGGGTTACGCTTCAATTTCCTCAGAGAGTGGTGACCTCGCTTCATATCAAGCTCATTTATCTAGGGTTAAAAAATGTTCTTTGAACTGGTCCATCCTTCGAAACAACTCTTCTACGAGAGTGTCTCATGCCAGAGACCATTGATTCTCCTAGTCGTGGCTGTAGCGACCTGGGGTGTGCTCTCTACCGGCTCTACCTAAATATCTAGCTTGGTGCTACTAGTGGTCATTTTAGGTGTGACAACTTCAACTTGTCTTTGCAAACCTTAGATTTAGGTTTGCATTAACACGGTGACTGCACTAGTCAGCTCTCCCATCATATTTTCTAACTTTTCCTAGCGTTGAAGCTAGACTTAGATTCCTTCGCTCCCATTTGCGATAGAAGCAGGTTGAAAGGAGCTGGCTGGGGGTGGAAAGGCAGCCAGCTGGGGCTATTGAAGAATCCATTGAAGACACGTGACCCTTTGGCGAGTTAGCTCGAGCATTTAAAGCTTTTGCAATTCTACCTCTGGTCATTATAGATATGCAAAGAGCTAAATAGAAGGCAAAAAATCAACCAATACACAGATGGGTCCCATCGGACATGCCAAAATATTGATGATGGATTTTGGTTTGATCCAAATTCGGCCAACGGAAGGGGTTCTTTGGGGACCCAAACTGTTTCCCGATTGCTGAGATGGTGAGAAGGTGCCAAATGATAGGGGAAAGGGGAGGAAGGGAGAAACACACAGGAGTTAACGTGGTTTGGCTAAATCCGGGGTGACATCGGACCCTACATTCATGGAGGTATTTTATTAATGTGAAAGAAAGTTTACAGATTTTTACTATGCCTTCCGATAGAGTTTCTGCTAGTATTTTCTCTTATACTCTCTCTTTTACAATGACTCTAGCCTCCCATTTATAGAAATATGAAGGGGTACAAATGGGATTAAATTAACTGTACATCTATTATATCAAATATTAAATGTACAAGACTGCCTAAGGTACAAGAGACCGGCTTCTGTAGGCTACTTTCTACAGGTGGGACCCAACGATCGTATTTATAAAATGGTGGTGCAAGTTGTATGTCATCTTTGTGATCTGCTTAGCGAGCTTCTAGCTAAGTGAGGCTACGTTCCAGCAAGCTTGAGCTTGTTCAATGAGAATGTCGTTGGCTCACGACTTCAAGCTGGCTTGACCAGCGAGCTGAGGTCTTTTGCATGACGACCTCCCGATTTGGAGAACTCATCCTTTTGACAGACCTGGCTCCTTCTGAGCCTTTGCCAGCTTGCTTTGTAGTGTCAAATTCGACTAGTAACATATACATATATGAAAATTTATAGCAAATCATCAATCAACAAACAAACTCAATGTGAGCTTAAAAGTCCCACTCAACCAACTTAGTTTCCTAAACAAGCTTCCAAAGCTTCAAGGGACTCCAAGAAGGTTTGAGATCCAACCATGCATCAACAATACATAAAAGAGTTATTCTTAGGAAATATTACTAGAAAAGTAGATCTAAGCTTGTATTCAAGTTGTATGATCTTAGGAATTAGTTGATCTAGGCATGATTTTGCTCTAGATTTAAAAAGAACATGTGTGAACTCCATATCACTTATGGTTAAGACTCATGCTTATATTTTTCAAGAATTTCTTCAATCCAAATCTTAAAATAAATTCATAGAATTGAATAGGAGAAGGTGTAGATTAGCATACCTAGTTTTGATGATGAGTGGAGGCGATTTACTTATGCAAATCCTGATGAAAAGTGTAGAAGAAATGAAGTGAGAACCATTGGAGGAAAACCTTGAAATGCTCTAAGGATAGGTTAAGAAGCCTCCTTGACTGGATACCTTGTTGACCAAGTAAGGGCTTTTTCATAATTTTGGAGTCAAGGACATTTTGATAATCTTATCAACTTAGGGACATTTTAGTCTTTTTCTTTAGTAGCATTTATGACAACCTTATCCATGCATTTATGAGCATTAAACGCATTCTTATTTAAGGGAATTTTTCATATTAAGGCATTAAATGTGTTCACACCTCTACCTCATTAATGAAATAAGGATGAAATAGCTTATTTTAAACTTATCAGACGATGACTTTATAATACCCTTTTAAGAAATTAGAAATTGAAATACTTATTTATTAATTTATTGCAATCATTTTCAATGCATGATTTGCGGCTTCCATTGTCATCCAAATGATATTGGATTGCAATGTAAATTGAGGAAAAATTAATTTGCTTTTCAAGGTTTCTAATGAGTATAAAAAATTATCATCATCTAATTATCCTAATTGTGTTATTTTTCCATGACAAGGCAACATATTTATAATTTAATTATTTTTTCATTTTCTTAAGTCTTTCTAACTTCTGAACATCGGCCAAACAAAGTCAAGTTGAATCCAAATTTTATAGAAAATTAGAGTATTTTCATAGTTTTTGAAAAGTCTTAACATCACGGTTCACCACCTTCTAAGTTCAAATTAGAACTCCTACTAATATTATTTAATATTAGTTTTTATTTCTTCATCCTTTATTTTCTACATGATTATAATCACTCAGTTTTTATTCTATACTAGTTTATTATTCGTAGGAATATTCTCATATTTATCCACTATAGTTACAATTGTTTTTTTGTTTGTCAACTCTTCGCTTGTTAAATATTTTCCCATGTCCTTAGCTTTTTAGGGTCTTAGTTTGCCATATTAGGGTTGCCTGCATTTTTCGGTGTTACAATACTTTGTTTATTAGCCCAAATAATTGATGATATAGTTACTAGCTTTTGGTATAGCACTTAAATTATTAGTGGATTCATTATTATGTAAGTCTTTTTGTTGAGTTACTAATAAAAAGGTTAACTCGTTTTAACAAAGAGAGATACCTACTTTCACTGATATTGTCCCATTAAAATGACAAATTTTGAACTAATAATCGCATAGAAGTTCCTCTCGCTTCTCTCACAAGCAACCCTAAATTCTGAATTATGATGATGTATGTGTTCAATTATAATTTAATTACTTGACAAATATATATATATATATATATATATATTGTGGGATACGATTAGATGTGACATATGTTGTGGCTAAATTTCTTTCAGCAATTAGTATTATATTCCTTTCATTTTTGTGAATCTGATTCACTAATTAAACATTTATATATGAACCTAACATCCAAATATATTTTTTCTTGCAACTTTTATAAAAAAAAGTATAACTTTTTTATATTTCATAAAAAATTCTTTTTTTTTAATTAGTTATAGATTTCTTTAAAATATTGTAATGCATCTTTTTATAAATGGAGTTGTAATATTTTGTATGCTGGTTATAAACAAAGTTCATATAAAAATAAATTAGCCATGTAAGTTTCTCTGTCAATTATTTGATGGGTGTTTGTCATCACAACCTAACATGTTGTCATTAAAATTTTACATGAACCATAATCGAAATTTTAAAATTAAAGGAATCAAAATTGCTTCATTTTTTATGTCAGGAAACCAAAGTAATATTTAATTCTAAAACACACAACCTTTTTCACAGAACTCGAAAATTTTTTAAACACACACTGGAGGATTGCTATTTATATATAGGGTTAGGGGCATAAACATAATGATTTTGGATACAAATTATAATTTCTTAGCTTCATGCTTACGTTTCTTTGTATTTACTCTTTGTACATGTTCTAAAAGGTGGGTATAATCATCAAGGGCAAAAAGCTCCGTCAAACATCTGAATATCATGAGTATATATCTCCAACTAAGTTAACAATGAACCTAAAGAGAACTTGTTCTACAAGTTAATTACTCTTTCATGTCAAGTTTGACGGAATATATATGCAGAGAAGATGAGAGTGTCTGAAGAATATAGGAACGGTTAGAAAGAAAGAAAAGAAAGAGGGACTAATATGAAAATGAAGGGAACGCACAGGGTTCAAGGAGGATTACTACCATTTTAAGGTTCAGTAGTAAAAGCCTCCGTCACAAGCTTAGGAAGCGTCATTCTTACCCCCAAATTGATTCCAAAGTATACAAGAAATATTTTTATATTTCACCCATAACATGTATCCTTACTTTTATCCAAAAAGAAAATAATTGTCAATTTTATTATTCACATATTAATTTTTTGAGATCAACATATATTGAAAATTGTATTTTTCAATTTTTAAGTCATTAAAAGTTGTAGCTACCTCTTTTTTATTAGATGAGAGTAAGAACACATATTATGACCAAAATATATTAGCATTTCTCCTCAAATATACATAGAATTAGTAGACATATGTGGAAATATTTTTAATCCCATCGTACTATTAAGATCTTAGTACTACTTCTTATTATAATCTAACAAGTTAGATATTTTAATTCGACAGAATGAATGTTAAATTTGAGGATGCAGTTTTTTGATATGTCATAATATAAAAAAAAAAAAAATATTAGTAGTACAGTAAAATTAGAACTATTTCCAATACAACTGCGCCATAGTTGCCTCCACCTTTCTATTCCAAGTTTATATCACTTTTTCAAAATTACGAAAAAGAAACGTTTGCATGGCAGCTTATTCCACCTCTGAACATTTTTAAATGAAAGAAAATCTTAGATGCCTTTTAGGTTAAGTAGCATATTTTCGTTGTTTGTAATATTGGGAAAAGTATAATTTGCATCCTTAAAGTTTTTTTTTTTTTTGAATGACAAATTATTTCCTAAAATTTAAAATCCTTCAAATTATACCCATAAACATTAAATAAGTTACAAACTAGCTCTTCAAAATTAAGAAATCTATAAGAACTTTAATTTATTATTAATTTTAATCCTAAACCAATGAATATAGTGCATATACATTATTGAGATATCATTTCTTCTCAAAATCTCTCTCTCTCTCTCACCTTCTCAATGGTTACTCCATTACGACGTGACCATCATGGACTTTGTTTCCCTTCATTTTGTAATTTAAATGAGATATTCTTGTGTGCAGTAAAATTTATTTGTTATATAATTCAAAGAAATAATGGAGCAAACAACATTAAGATTATTTGATCTTTTACTGAAAATTTTGAAAGTTTTTAATATAAGAAGGAGCACTCCAAAATCCCAAGTCTAAAAGAAAAGGGTTTTTTTTATGTATTAAAAATTTTATTTTTCAAGAAAATTAATTTTTATATAAATTTCATACAAGTTTCCGTAAAAATTTATTAATTTTGTATAAACTTGGTATATAAGGATACGAAAATTTTCATATCTCCATAACAAAATTTGTAACCCAAAAGATTTTACTTCTATAAAATAATCATAACAAAACTTATAAAAAATGGTACTTATAAAATATATTCCGATAATGATACCCTTAAAAACACCATGCCATTATAAACAGAGTAAAGTTAAATGTACCATGGATGGGAAAAACAATTGTCATACATTTTACTCTTATTGATGGATTTGTACTCACAAGAAAATTTCATAATTAAAGTTATTCGTATGAGAGCAGTACCAGATCTATGTACAAGGTAGTGAGGTTATTTACCAAATAGAAAAAAAAAGTAGTGGGGCAAATTCTCCCTATGAAAATTTTTTTTTTTTTACATATATGTATTAGTTGCTCATTTTGCTGTGCAGTTTATGGAAAAAAAAAAGGGTCCTATTATCAATCTAAAGAGAAATTTTACTTCTTAACAAAGTTAAAACATATGAAAATTATGTTGATAACACTCAGTAGCACAGATTTGAAGAGAAAATAAGATAAATATTACTTTATTATTATTTAAATATTTTTAATAATAATTTAAATATATAGTTTTATTTTATATGTATCAACCCACAAACTAAATTTCCTAAATTGTCACTATATGAAAACTGTAGGAGAATACAATATATGCATATAGCATAACTCTTGTACAAGTCTTACTTGAATTATTTTGTCTAATTTCATTTATGAACAAAATTATTTTATAATCATTAATTTTTCTATTCCTAATCAAATAATTCTATTTTACTATGACTATAGAATAATTCAAAATTTTAAATATTATTTAATTAAATAAAATTATTCAAAATTTTAAGTATTATTTAATGGACAAAATAACTTTAAAAATAATTAGCTTTTGGATAATTTATTGGTGACAATTGTCATATATTATCTAAAAAATGTATAAAACTAATTTAAAATAAATGAGATACAATGTGTGGGAAATACGAGATAAGTAAATGAAAATTAAGACATTAGATCTTGGTAAAAAAATTAACGTTGAAAATCTGTCATTTATAAAAAAAATTTTGCAGACCAGACTATTATTCTCGTTCTCTTGCTAATTTGAAATCCTATCTCTCTCTCCCCATCTCCAACGATTCAAAGGCACTCTCCCTCTCATTTTTACTCTCATTCTCACTCTCTTTACTATCACAAAAGTTTAGCTCACTCTTAATCTCTTTCTCTCTTTTGGTGGTTTGAATCGATTTTCTTCGGCTCACTCTCTCCCTATTTCTAGGTAATGGCTACTTTTCTTTTTAAATTTTATTAATGATTGATATTGTATGGGTGAGATAAATTATGTGTTGCTTATGTTTGACTGTGTGCCTAGTTATTTTTTAATTTTGGATCATATCAACTGGAAAATGTAATATGTAACAAAGTCGTTGACCCCTGAGAGATCAGATGACTTGCAAAAGAAAGTTGTTACACTATTTCAACTTAATTATATGTTTATTGTATATATAGGTAACTATTTAATTTTAAAATGTTAATTTTGTATAAACTTATAGTACTTTGAAGGAAACAAAGTCTTTAGACTCAAGAAGAAATTGACAATTATTCAAAATCAATAGCCGGGATTTTTCCAACTCAATTTGTTAGAATAATATATAGACTTGTTAATTTGACATGTTTTGATTTTATTTAGTTTTGTAATATATTGATTTTTTTTATTGATCCAATAAAACATTTAAAATTATTGAAATTGGGATTATGTTGGGTGATTAGGGATTTTGATTTGATAATTGTTTTTTAAATATGTAAATAGTAGAAAGTTTATATAAAAATGTAGTTAGTAGTGAGTTTTTGTAAAAATGCAGTTAGGAGTAGGTGAAAAAGAATGTTTTTAATGGTCAATAGATTTTTTTTAGAAAAAAAAAGTTGATTTTTTATTTAAAAAACCAAAATCTTTAGTGGTCAACAATTTTTTTTAGAGAAAGGACATTGATTTTTTTATTAAAAAATCGATGTTTTTAATGATTTTTCATATTGATTTTTTATTAAACAAACACATATTTTTTATTTTAATATGAGCAAATTCAATTAAAAATAGTCAAGTCTTATAACTTGTAATTAATATTCAATTAATATACTATATTTTAATATTTCAATGAGGATAAAATTTAAAAATAAATGACAATATTTTAAATAATAAACACAACAATACACAGAATTTTAAGAAGGTTAATAGGTACACACGTTGGAGTTGGAGTAGATGTAATTCCGTCAATAAATATGTGGTTGTCTCAGCATGATAAAATACATGCATGTATCATAACTCTTGTAATTAAACATGAATTGCAGTCTACAGCTTAACTCCGAAGAAAGCAGACATTATCCGTCAGTCTCCTACTTTACAGATAAAAGACAATGTGTGGTTGTCTCAGCATAAACGAAACGAATCCATGTCAAGTACACAATGCCAAGTTTTAAGATTCCTTTTCTTTCACTTTTCCAAGATTTCCTTTGTTTGGCTAATGTCACCATCTGTTTTTACTTTCCTTCATTAATTTCCTTTTCCTTTTTCATCTGGGATTTTTCCCAGTCTTAGTTGGCTTCTTTTAATTTTTGATATACATTGTCTTTCGGCAAAAAAAGAAATATAATATGCATAGACATCCGTATGAAAGCGATGATATCAATTTGCAAATCAAGAGCTTTAACATCACGTTTCCTCTCATTTGAATTGTTTTCTTAGCAAAAGAGAATAACAAATATAAAAGGATTTAACAACACGTTTCTTAGAGAAAAAAGGAAACTAAATTTTAAATGAAAATTTTAATTAAATTAAATGTTTAAATTTTACTTAAAAAATATGTCACTTAAATTGAAAAAGTTTAGAAGTAAGATATAATATTTATTTTAAATAAGATAGACTACTAACCTCTTTGAAAATTTTTATAGCGATAATTACATATTTTCTAACTCTTTAAAATCAATGACAACAGAATTCAATAAGATGTTGAATGTACCAAAAATACATGTAAAGTTTTCAATAAAATTTCAAAATTAGCATAACATTTCATGCCAGCATTATCCACAAGTAATGAATTTCATTATTCTATAAATTGTTTGAAATCTTATAAAAAAAAATTCGTAAGGACAAGATACTGCAAAAATAGTAAATCTTAGAAGAAGAATTATTATTGATCAACAAGAACAATAGTATTCAATTATTTTATCATAAAATCAAGATACTCCCTTCATTCACTTTTTTTTATCGTTTAACTATAAATGTGCAAGAAAAAAGGGAGTTATTCAGCAGCCTCAATTCTAGGGAAAAAAAAAAACGAGATTTCATTTTACTAGTTGACCATATATTAAAGTTAATTAATGTATGGATTGGTAGAGCATTTATTAAAAAAAGTAAGGATTAAATTAAAAAATAATACATGTATTCTTGGTAATCTAAAGTAACAAATAAAAAAGGAATAAAATTTTTTTCTAAAAAATACATATAAAAAAAGAAAGGAGGGAGTATTGGTCAACAAGAACATTATTGCACAATTACTTTATCAAAGATTAAAACATCATTTAAACATCTTATAGATGCAAATTTTTTTAATTTAGTCCTTATTTAATTTTTATTTTCAATTTAGTCTTCCTTTAATTAAGACCTTCTGTCTATTTATTTCATGTCTTATCAATGAAAATTATGATTTAGAAGTTCAAAATCTTATGTAATACCATCCAATATTTGTTTGGACACTAAATATAACTTGTATAAAAGATTAAGTATTTATATGAATTGAAACAACATGTATTAAATGATTAAAAAAAAAGAAATTAAAGTGATTATTTTATATCTTTATTTTTGAATTAAAGTTACAAAGTAGGTATAATATGGAGGGTGATATATAAGTATTAGAAAGCACTAAATCAGATTTTAGACTTTCGTATCATCAATTTCATTAATAAAATAAAAAATAAATATACAAAGAGATTTAATTGAACATGTGAAAAATCAAATCGAAAATAAAAATTAAATAAAGATTAAGATTAAATTGAAAAAATTTATATATACGAAAGATTAAAATAATATTTTAATGAAAATAAAATTATTGTATCTGGAATGCTTAGGACAATGTCAATTCCAAAAGCTTGTTCATTTCTTCAAAAAGCATTCCATACACACATTTCTTTTTCACAGTATGGAAAAAGTGACATAAACTCGGAATAGAAAAGGTGGCTATGGCCCATCTGTCTTCTAATTCTAAGGCCATCCACATTGCGGGTTGCTTAAGGGAGTTGCTTCCCTTAAGCAATCCGGTTTTAAGCAATTGCCCACTGTGAGAGAACCCATTTTTTCCAGCTCAGCATTTGGGTTGCTTATTAAGCAACAATTGCTTAACACAAAAAAAGCATAAAAAATTGAAGCTGCAGAAGCAATCCGAAAA
>JANHAO010013840.1:0-15653 GCA_026873985.1 Saraca asoca | reverse complement strand
ACCCTTTATAGGATTGATCAAATGGACTTATCACCATGGGCTTCATCTTATTCATGCATAAATCATCAATATGATCACAATATGCTTTATAAGATGAATGTTCAACCTTCATTATTCAAATCTACAGATTGCTTCGTCATAGATGCAATAGAGCTCTAATCAAATTGACTCTAGGGCACCTATATTCGACTAACACCTAAACCTCAAAGGAGGAATACTAAATTATGACTAAAATTGATTACAAAAGGCCCTATTTATAATATTTTTATGCGTTCACCATGGTTGTGCTTCGAAGCATGGGTAGGGTGTGCTTCATGGGATTATGTTTATCAGTTTATAACTGCCAGCTTGTAACACAGCCTGGCCATGTTAGGTAGCATGGCCGTGCTCTATGCATGGCATCCAATTTCTTCATGATTTCTTTCCCGAGCTCCTTACAGCACCTAACACGGCCTGGCTGTGTTCCATGGCATGGCAGTGCTAGGTGATTTCTCTATATTTTCTTTGATTCTTGCTTATTTCTTGCATGTATTCTTCCATCTTTTCCTTGATCTAAATGCAACTTCATTCTTTGAGTTTCTTTTTTCTTTTCAGGCCTTTTTATCATCCTGCATGAAAAAATACAAACTAAGAGCAGTATCAAGGACAAAACATGAAATCAAAGTAAAGACACTAAGAAAACATCAAATACTATCAACAAAATGGATCAAAACTATCTTATTTTTATACCCTTTTTCATATTTATCATTGGGGCATACAATCTTAACGTATTCCCAAAAAGAAAAATAATAAATTAATTGCAAATTAATTCCTACCAACTGATGCCTGCAAGTTGGCCATGCAAGTTGTTCATGCAAATTAGTCCCTCTTCAGGTTTAACCACGACAAGTGTGCTTCGACCTGCAGGCTAGACCTAACAACCTGAGGTTGTTGCTAACCTTTGACTAATGATTTGAGATCGCATTTAATGATCTGATGCCCTATTTCAATGACCTCAATTCCAGTTGAGCTAGGCTTTTATTAACCGGGCTTATCCATTAAGCTTTTACCAACCCATTTACGTGGTTTCAAAAATACCCATAATAGGATTATTGTAGTTCTTTGTACAATAGGAATGTTTTATAGATGATTCACAATTATCTTGGCATCTCATGCCCAAACAAATATTGTCACATAACAAATAATTTATTACTATCATTTAATCTCTCAAAGATCATTTACAGGATCCCCAAATAATCACATAAGTAGCTGTCAATAATTTTCACAATTTTGGTCATATATCTACAATTATAGCCTGTTAAGCATATTCTCAAAACAAATACAAAAAAAAAAAAGAGTTCTCATAAAACAATTACTTGTATAATTTGGATATCTAGAATTCCAAACCCCCACTATTGAATGGAGTTGTTCCTTGCACAAGAATTTCTCAAATTCTTATATCAAAGATCAAATAAAATAGGTACTAGTGAATTCACAATTTTTTCAAACAAGTCATATTCTTTTATGGCACACATTATGAAAGAAAGAAAGAATTATTAAAAAAAAACTCACATAATGTTAAAATACTTGTAATGTGACATGTATTAAAAAATGAATAATTTCCTATTATATGGTAATTGATTTAATATGCTAAATTAATTATTAGAAATTTACTAATTTAGAATATATTCATGGGGTATATTAAAAAAAAGTTTAAAGTTAATCTATGGTTGTGATAAAAACTTTTATACTATCATGGATAAAAATATGACACATTATTATAAAAGTAAAAGTAAATAATATTTTGTCAACAATAAAAGAAATTTATAAGTTGATATATATTAAGTGAACCTCAGTTTTAATAAAAGAAAATCTAAATCTTATATTTAATCATTGCACTTAATTTATGTGAATTAAATGCATTTTTAAATTTAATTTATTGTGAATTAAATACACCCCTTTTACACTAATTTTTTTCCTTTTTTTTTTCTCTTTCTTTCTTCTATGGACAAAATTTATACTAAGTTTTTGGAGCTTTTCCATCATTATTTCTTTTTCTTCTTTTCCTCCTCCTTCTTCTTCTCCTTCTTCTTAAAAGAAATTCAACAGTTAATATATATTAAGTGAACCTCAGTTTTAATAAAAGAAAATCTAAATCTTAGATCTAATCATTGCATTTAATTTATGTGAATTAAATGTATTTTTAGATTAAATTTATTGTAAATTAAATACACCCCTTTTATACTAATTTTTTCTTTTTTTTTCTCTTTCTTTCTTCCCCGAACACCATTTATTTCTTCTTCTCCTCCTCCTCTTTCCCTCTCTTTCCTATTCCATTATTAATCTTTGCCGAAACTAACATTAACAAGCTGCTAGTTGCTTGATACCAACCATTAGCTAGTGGCAATTGTCACAACTAATTATGTTCATCCTTTACCTCAATGATATTGTTGTTGGTGCTTCAGTTGAAGAAATAAAGAGGGAAATTGAAATGTTGAAGAGCAACCACACAAATTAAAAGGAAATGGTTGTGAAATTGGTGACAAGTTTTGCAAAGTTGAAGCTGATAGTTTTTGCCAATTTCTACATATGCACTATGTTCATTATGTTGGTCTTCTTTGGGTTGTTAATGGAGTAGAATTATTCTAATTTTACTATTATTATTTATGGTTGTAAAATTGTGGGTATATTAAATATCTAACGGTGTGAAATTTTTGTTATAATTTTGAAGAATGACATAATGCCATTGATTATGTGCTGGAACCCTTTTTGCAATGTAATTCAATGATTTCTTAGTTGACAAATTGTGTAATTTTATTAAATTTGGTAATAAATTTAGTGTGATTTAAATTGAAAATTTGTTCATTAATTAATTTAATTAAGTTAATCTTTTATACAATAGGTGTAATTTTAGTGAATTTGTTAATAAAACAAGTGTAATTTAAATATCAATTTCACTTGAGAAATTTTAAAATTATATTAATTAGATTGGTAATAAAATAAGTTTACTTTAATTGTCAAATTTGAAAATTTGTTAATTAAATTGGTAATAAAATAAATGCAATTTAATTGTAAAATTTGAGAATTTATTAATTAAATTAGTAATAAAATAAGTGTAATTTAATTGTCAAATTTGTTAATTTATTAAATAAATTGATAATAAAATAAGTGTAATTTAATTGTGACACTTGTTAATTAAGTGTAACGGTAATAAATAAATGATGGTTATCTTTACTCTTAAAATTTTAAATTACAACTTTAATTTTAATTAATCAAATTAAATGGAGTATTGGCACAAAGATATGAATGATCCTTGTCCAATAACATCATCTATCTAGTTTGTTACAAATGAAGTAACGTTAATTTCATAAAAATGGGATCATTGTACAATTAGGTCTAAATTCATGAGAAGTTGGAGTATTTTATCCCAATTCTTTATTCATGTGTTACATGTTACCTAAAAAATAATTAAAAATTGTACAAAATATAAAATTATTTTAAAATATTATAACATATATATTTAAAATTTGTGTAGATTATTTCTTTTTCACAGAATAGTAAGTAGTTTATGACACAGCTTAAAATAACTAGTGATCTATAGTCGTTCGATCAGCAGTTGATAGGCCAGGATTAAGTGAAAAATTAGCATTTGGCATGGGCTACATCCTGCTAATTGACTACTCCCCTTGGTTGAATAGCCTAGGGTGTAGGCTTATCAATCGAGAACTTCATCAACCAACCGTTCAATCAATGCATGACAAAAAGCGTGATTAAGCCTACATGAACAATATGACACTAGCAACCATTTAGTGAGATTCTTGCTAACGTCACCAACAAATTGCAGACATGTGATAGTAGCTCATTTGCCATAAAATACGCTAATTGGCACGATCAACACCTATATATACTCACAAGCATTCCTCTTCATAGATCATTTCTTACATACTTAAGGAAACTCTGCTCAAGTATTGACTTAAGCATTGGAGCACACTTGAAGGAGTCATGCACTGCTAACTTTTTTATGCTTATAGGTTACCATTTAGCCAGTCTCTTCATCACCGGTTGCAATTGCATCTAAAGGAGTTTTATTTGGTGGCGTCTATGGCTTTCTTAGCCATTTTATGACTTCTCTCACTCTCAGTTGCAATCATCATGCACTCTATCATTCGATAGGCATCACCATCGTGAGTGAGTGAGGGACGATCACTATTGATACTGGATGATAGAGGAAGCTTACTAGATTATAGTAGAATTGGAAACGGACACTCTAGTAGAGCAGCTTTGCCAGTTAAAGGAGGAACTTAGTGCTATTCATTGAACCCAAGGGCAATTCAATCTGCCTTCACCGCCTTTTAGTCCTTCAAGCCTTGTTCTTAAGAAAGTTAATCCAATTGCCTCACCTTTACCTTAGGTAGTTCAACCCACCCATGTTTCAGAACACCACTTTCAACTGCCTCCCTCACCTCTTTTATCACTGCATTCTACATTTTCTACCACTCCTTTGCAAGAGGTCACCACTGCACACTTACATTCCAACCCACGTGCCTCATTCTCACTAACCTCTAAAGTCCAAACTCCAATTGGACCAATGGTCCCCAATGTTTCTTTTACTCTGTCACACATGACTAATAGTAGCCACCATGTCACTTGTACCCGTAAGCCATATGACCTGCTAAATCCCACCATGGACCTCATCCAAACCTCTAGGCAGTTGTTCCCTACCAAAAAGAAAACCACCCATTCTCAGTAGCTATGATAACTGCTCTGGTACCTAACTACTTCAAACCACCAATCCACATAGACTTGTATGATGGTACAACAGACCCTGTAAGAACACTTAGAAGCATTTTATGTGTTAATGCTACTATCAGGCTCCCTATTTGTAATTGTGTAAAATCTTCCTCACTACCCTTAAAAAGGCTAGTCTGCAGTAGTTTACCAATCTACCTAGGCAATCGATAGTTAGTTTTTGGTAACTTGTTGAGGTATTTTCTACACACTTCACCAGTAGTCAAGCACCTCAAAAGACTTTAGCTCCTTTGATTAACTTTTAGCATGGCCGGTAGGAGACCCTTAAGGAGTATTTAGCTTGCTTTAATGCATTGGCATTAGAAATCTGGGATCTTCATGAAGAAGTGGTAGTATATTAGATCAATACAAGGCTTTGGTTAGGGCATTTCTCGTTTTCGTTGGCCAAATGCCCTGCAGCCTCTCTATTAGAGTTGTTAGCTCATTCAAAAAAATACATCAATGTTGAAAAAGTTAAATTTGCTCAATAGTAGATTAAGCGAATGCAGGTAGATAATACACCTTCTTAGGAAAGACCTATCCTCGGGGGTGATTTAATAGGTACGGGTTATTAAATGCATGATCAGGAGCATAGTGTCGGATGTTCATGTAGTTGAATTGATAAAGTTCCCTCAATCGAAGCAAAGAAAGTACTTTCCAATGGATAAGTCCAAATTTTGCAAATTCCACTGGGACTACGGACATCTCATAGATGAATGTATTACTTTAAAGGATGAAATTGAAGCAGTTATACTATGATGAAAACTTTCAAAATATAAATAGTTTCATATAGGAGAGAGGAAGAAGGAAGATAGAGAAATAAAGCATTCCCTATAGTCCAAACGGTCAGAAGACAAGCAAGTGGTGATGGATTCCCTTATTTTGGGAATGATCAAGACAATTGCAGGAGGTTTTGCCAAGGGTTTCCAATAATGCTAGAAAGAGGCACTTAAGGATGGTCATAATAGTATAAGAAAAAAAAGAAAAGAAAAGAGCATTATAAGCCAATTTGTTTCACAAAATAAGATTTTGGGGATATTGATAGTGTTGACGATGAAATCTGGTCTTGCCAAATTCTAGCCAACTGAGATCAGTTCTTGAACCCCCATCTGCTTCCAAGTTAAGGAAATAAGAAATAAAGAAGATGATGAAGAGGAAGAACAATAATGGCATGTAATATTTTTAACATGATTATGCTAAAACTAGATAGTACTGGTCCTTACATCTATGGTAGCTTTCTACTGATTTAATGAAAATTTTATAGAGTTTTAGTATATTTGTTTCTGCCTATTCTATAAGGATCTTCTCCCTTTTATTTATAGAAAATGAGAGATTATAATTGTAATTTTACATGCTATAAATAAGTTACATCAAATATTAAATGTACAAGATAATTTAATCTTCTACAAATCAGCTCTTGCAGGTGGCTTTCTATGGATGGGCCCTTCTTGTCTGCTAGGGCTAAGAATTGACATACGCTTGTCTGGTGTTCTATCTCACTGAGCCTCCTCAATCTTGTTAAGCCATTGACTGGGCAATGTGCCTATCCTTATGAGCTGAGATGCTTAGCTATGGGTCGTCACTAGCCTTCATTCAATGAGACTGACCTTGCTCTTGGTGAGGCAAGTTTTAGTGGGGCAACTCACTTCTTGATGACCTGCCTCTCTAAGTTCTGGCTTCATTTGCATCCTTGACCTCACGATTAACAAAGTGGTGCAATCTTAGCAGGCTGAGTTTTTTTTTACTAGTTTTTAGTTTTTGTTAGGCTTTTGCCTATCTATTATATGAGACTAGATTTTACCCATAACAGATAGGGATCATGATGATTCGATGGTGATTTCAGCTTTGCTACACATCTTCATTGTCAAGTGGATATTGGTTAATTAGGGAAGCTTCACCAATATTTTATATTTACATTTTGCTAATGCTTTAAATATTCCTAGGAGCATGTATAAACCTTATACAGGTGTTTTAGTTAGTTTCATAGGAAGACAAGTACAAATAGAAAGGATAATGATTCTAAGGTTAACAATGGGAATTGAGCTATTAGCGAGAAATATGGATGTTACATTCCTTTTGGTGGTCACCCCAAATAGTACCTATAATGCTATCTTGGGGCAGCCATCGTTGAATCAGGCTGAAGCTATGATCTCTGACCCCTATTTACCATTAAAGTTTCTGATAGAATGGGGCATTGGAGAAGTACAAGTTAATCAGTAGATCACTTAGAGATGCTACATGACAAGTCTGGCCAAGCCTGATAAAAGTACCAGTAGAACAAAATTAGCACTTAAGGGGAGAAGTGAGTGTAAAATTGTAGATTCTATATTGCTGGACATTCGACAAAATAATCCTCACCGACCAAAACTTGGTTCTGACATAGAAGAAATCAGGCTCTTTGGATGTAGTGACAAAAAGTTAGTCAAAATTGGGCTAGAATTAAGAAAGGTAGATTGGGAATGGTTGATAAAAATCTTGCAAAGTTATATTGAGGCGTTCACTTGGATGCCAGCGGACATGTCAAGAATTCATCTAGAGGTAGCCTACCATATGCTTTCAATTGACCCAAGCATGAAGCCTATTCAGTAGAATAAGAGAAACCAAAGGCCAGAGCTGTAGCAAGTAATAAAAAAAGACAATATGGATAAATTGTTGAAGGCAAGATTCATTAGAGAAGTCTCGCATACTATGTGGTTGGCAAATGTAGTATTGATAAAAAAAAAGGCTATTGGAGGATAGTGAATGTATATAAACTTCACATATCTTAAGAAGGCCTATCCTAAGGATTCATGCCCACTCCTGAATATTGATCACCTAGTAGATAGTGTTGCAGGCTTCAAAGTTCTTAACTTTGGTGATACTTTTTCAAGGTACAATCAATTAAGGATGCACCTGAGGATGAAAGCAAAGCAACATTCATCACAAATAAGGGGATGTTCTGTTATAAAGTTATGTCATTCAGTTTGAAAAAATGCAAAAGCAACTTACCAGAGAATGATGAACAAAGTTTTTGTGGAACAAATTAGAAGAAAAATAGAAATCTACATAGAAGGTATTTTTTATTAAGTCAAAATGCATATAACAACACTGGTAAGATCTTAAAGAGACTTTTGCAATGCTAAAGAAGTATTAAAGAAGGTTGGATTCAAAAAAAATGTGAGTTTAGGGTAAAAGCTAGAAAGTTCATGGGTTTCATGATCACCAAATGGGGTATTAAGGCCAACCCATCTAAGTGCCAAACCATAATCAACAAGAGAAGCCCAACAGCACTAAAAGAGGTGTGAATGCTAAATGGAAGGGTTGCCACCCTCACACACTTTATGTCCAGGTTAGCTATTAAACATGCTCTTTTCTTTAAGTTGTTGAAAAATGTAAAAAATTTCAAATGGACTAATGAATGTGAACAAGCTTTACAATACTTACTCGACCAGAGCCAGGGGCAACATTATATATTTACTTAGTGACAACAATAGAACCAATAAGTTTAATGCTCGTCTGGGAAAACAAGGAGAAACCAAAACTAGTTTACTTCATGAGTTATACATTGCACATTGTTGAAGTTAAGTACCAAAAGATAGAAAAATTAGCCTTCACTTTGGTGACAACATCCAAAAATTAAAACCTTATTTTCAAAGCTATCAAATTGTCATTTGAACAAATGTTCCAATTTCGTAGGTTCTACAGAAGCTTGACCAGGCAAGGCTATTAGTGGCTAAGGCAGTAAGTTATCTGAGTATGGACTCATCTATAAAGCAAGGAAAGTAGTCAAAGCTTAGACATTGGTAGATTTTGTGGTAGAGGTAGCAAGCACGGGAAAGCATGCAATGTAAGGCCCAATGTGGACATCGTATGCAGATGGTTCATTCAACGGTAACTATAATAGAGTAAGGGTGATCTAAGAGGGGCCCACCAAGTTAGTCCTGGAATATTTCTTGAAGTTTGCATTTAAGGAAACAAACAACCAGGCAAAGTACGAGGCACCGATTGTAGAGTTAAAATTAGTAAAAGAAGTAGGGGTGCGGTCCTTAAAAGTCTTGAGTGATTCTTAATTAGTGATTGCCCAAGTTAGAGGAGATTATGAAGTGAAAGAGCTAATACTAGCAAAATATGTGAGTGTAGCTAAAAGTTTATTAAATGAATTCAAGGTTAAACTCATGAGAATCTAAAAGAAGGAGAATGAGCGAGTAGGTGCATTAGCTAAGTTAGCTAGTGCCAAAGTAGCAGTGAATAATAGAACGATCATTTAAGAGACATTGCAAACCCCTTGTATGAATGAGGTAATGTGCACGAGGTAGGAGGAATCATGGTTAACCCCAATCATGATGTTTTTGAAAGAAAGGCAATTACTAAAGGATAAAAAAGAGACCAAAAAGGTTAAGTGAAGAGCAACACACTTTTTTATGGGGGAAGGATAGCTGTATAAGAAGAGTTTTTCCTTTCCATCACTATGATGCCTCCAACTAAGTGAAGATAATTATGTTTTTAGAGAAATCCATGAAGGCATTTGTGGCTCCCATTTGATAAGAGCAATGACCACATTAAAAGCCATACAGTTGGGATACTTTTGGTTAAAGATGAAATAGGAAGCCTTAGAATGGGTACAAAGTTGTGAAAAATTCCAAAAATTCATAAAAATCCAAAGATAACCGACTATTGAGCAAATGTCCATCTTTGCATCCTAGTCATTTAACCAGTAGGGGATTGATTTGCTAGGTCCTTTCCCAGTCACTCTTGGTTAGTTAAAATATATGGTAGTGACGGTTGATTCTTGCAACCATAACCTTATAATGTACAAAAGTTCATTTGGAAAAACATCATTTGTAGGTAGAACTCCTATAAATATAAGACTTGATATAGGAAACTTGCTAATAGTTTCTTTCAAGTATGGCCTCCCTACTATGATCACATCAGATAACGGGAAACAATTTGCCAGTGGCGACTTCCAAAACTTCTACCTCAGGTATACTCTCATTTATGTACCTATTTGTAGTGATATATGTCTCATATTTCTTAATATAAAGGTTAGAGGTCAAGCAAAGATTTACTTTTGCCGAGCATCCTTAGTCAAATGGGCAAGCTAACCTAGCAAATAGAATCATCTTGGAAAAAGTGCATAAAAGACTGGATGAGACAAAAAGAAGATGGGTTGAAGAGTTGTCAAGCATCCTATGATTGTATAGAACTATTTTGCACTCAGCTACTAGCGAAATCCCATTCATGCTGATATATGGAAGTGAAGCTATGCTCCAAGAAGAGCTTGGACAATGTTCCATTTGAAGGAGCAATATGAGCAGCAAAGAAATTAAGAAAGGAGAAGAGAAGAACTAGATATGCTAACTGAGATAAGAGAAATAGCTCAACTCTGCAAGAAGCACTACAAAGTGAAAATCACAAAGGCAATAAACAAAAGAATAAAAAGCAAAGCATTTACAAAAGAAGACCTAGTCTTATGAAAAGCGGATGGACTATGAAAGGCATAAGTCAAAGGAAAGTTAACTACCACATGGGAAGGGTTGTTCAGAATACAATAGAGCCTCTTTATTGGTGCTTACTACTTAGAAACTATGCAAGGAAAACCTTTTTTCTGAACATGGAATGTAATACACTTAAACCAATACCATGTACAAATCTAATTGCCAAAAGTGATCCTATGTAGCTAGCACAATGAAATAAAAGTGAATGTTTACATCATATATGACTCAAAATTCAAGTAGATTCTTTAATTCAGGCAAATCCCCTAGTATACTCAAAATCTGAGTAGACCTCTTAATCAGGGTGGATCTCTTCGTATACTCAAAATCTAAATAGATCCTCTAATCTGGGCAAAGGTAGATCCCTCGGTCTGAGTAGATCCCCCAATATACTCAAATTCGAGTAAACCCCTAAGTCCAAGTAGATCCTCCGATACACTTAAAAGCATAAGCCCTTGGCATTAAAAAGAGTGCTAAATCTAATCCCGTAAAATGGCATTTGAACATATTCAAAGCAAACTAATTGACCAATAGAAATTCAAGTGTTTGATAATCCAGTAAAGGCCTCAGAGATCGTTAAAGGCATGCAAAGAGCAATATTAAGCAAATATATAAGCTCATATAGTTGTTCAGTTATGCAAAGAAAATATATAAGCTCATATAGTCATTTGGTTGTGTAAAGTGGAATATTAAAAAATATAAATTCATATACTTGTTCAACATAATCTTTACATAAGAAGGAAATAATAGCAAGTTATGATAGTACAATTCAAAAGGAAGACTGCTTGGAGTAGCCCTTTGTGTATTCTTTACATAAAATAGAATTCGGGTCTTTCATCACCTCTTCAAGAAGCTCCTTTTTGGACTTAGTCCTATTATCAAACTTGGAAAAGTCACACAGGAGATTCTAGTATTCATCATCTATGTCAGTAAAGAAGCTATCCTTTGGGGTCATAGTGGAACCTTTATCGAGGACTTTTTGCTCAAGCAGGGGGTAAGGAAGGGGAAACGAAAGGGGTATAATCAGGAAAGGTTGAATCATCTATAAAGATCACCTCTAGTTCTAGCTTAGGTTAGGAGGTTAGAGGGACATTAGACTCCTACTCCAACTAAGCATGAGTATGGACCCCCCTTATTGATTGCTTAAAATCCATATGATTAGTCAGCAGTTTGAAGCTAAAGGTAGAAAGACTCAACTAGTAGAAAATGGAACTTTTGTTACTAGCACATTTTGAAGAATAACAAGCCAAAAATAAAACTAGAAATATATGTAATGGTTTACCAATGAAAAATGAAGCCAAGAGTGAAAGATAATGCTGGAAGGAAAAAGGATAAGTCATAGCAGTTAAAACCCGTAGCTGCGAAGTGATGTAGTTGCTATCAACAAGGACAGTTTAACTTATATATAAAAGATCAAGGCAAATCCAACAACTAGAAAAAGCCAAAATGAACAGCTAAGATGATAGCCCTGAAAAAATTCAAAGCTCCTGGAAAATTCAAGATACCGAGAATATGGACAATCTTCGGGATGGTAAGACCCTCAGGTGGTCAATTCATTGGGAAAGAGGCATTCTAAAGCAGTCAACCCTTAGAATTCAATGGCATGTTAGTCAACATAAAGTTAGGCAACTCATTGGTATCTACAAAGGGAACCCAATCAAAGTGTAAGCAGAAGAAAGTTGATGGCAAATGACAATCATGAAAGCTAGTAAAACCATGGTTGTTTGATAGAGTATAGGGGCCCATGGGAAGCTCACCTTGATAAAGGGTGAAAGAAAATAGTGTGTTGGGAATAGTTAAAAATACAAGGATATGATAACAAAGTAAATTCATTAAGTTAGTTGATCAATGCAAGTTCATAAAAAAAAAACTACAACAACAAAGAAGCATAGAGTCATTACAACAAAACTAACGACAAGAAAAAGCAAACAAAAGCTATTAGCAAAGTTAATCTTAAGAGGAGCCCTGAAGAATTTCATCTATGGTCTTTTCCTGGTCAATCTTTGTAAGGACGAGCATCACATTGGGGTTAAAGTGTTGAATTTGATGAATGGCTTTCGTAAACCCAAAGCGGATCATGGGAAACGTCAAGTCATCAGCCTCTTTCATAACTTTTTGAAGTCTGTCCTCGAAGGCTAACTTGTTGTCCTTTCGTGCTTACCATTCAGCTTCCAACTCCTTCACCATGCTCTCTTTTTATTATTGTAGAACATATGCATTCTCAACCTTTGAGAGCAAGGCATCCCCCTCTTTTACGATCTTGATGACATAATTAGTTAGATCAGAGATATTGTGTTCATGATTAGTGGCTTCCTTTATCTTGGCCTTAAGATTACTCTGAAGCTTAATGACGATCCCAAGATCAGTCTTATCCATCTCTCTTTCACTTTAGGCAAAGGTGGGCACTATGGCTAAAAAAGTTACAGCCAAATGAATAATCTAAGTAGTGGAGGACTTCAATAGGCATAAAGGACCATGGTCTAGCAAGAATTCTTTTAGACAATCCTTATCAACTAGAAAAAGCAAGTGCTTATGTAAAAAGGCATTGTTGTTAGCAATCTTGTACCATAAGCTATCCATAGCATCAAATGGCAAAGTATCCCCTTCAAGAGTCGTAATCAGCTCTAGCTCTTTCTAAGCTCCCACCTTGGCCTTTTTGGTTATAGAGGTAGAAGCCTTAGAAAAGCTTTCATCCTCACCTTTGTTGGATTATTTAAAGGATGCCTTTCACTACCTTGAGGACAATGTCTTACTCCATTTAGAGGTAGTTTTAGGTTGATTGGAAGGGGAAGACCTATAAGCTATTTCAGTGGGAGGAGCTAGTTTGAGCTATACGGTGGAGGGCACTATTGGCTTTTCCCTAGCCAGAGAACAAGCGTGGATTTTGACTATATGCTGGTTTGACATTTTTGAGCTGTGGATCTCTATAATTTCATGATTTAACCAACAATTTGCAAGCAATAAAGATAAGGGTTAGAAAAATGAAATTGAACAACAATAATATAGTAAAAAGGAAGCAGCAAGCGTAATACAAATTAAGCATCAAAGAGGCCTAATGCTAGTAGCCAAACGATAAGGTCCTAGTCGATAGCCAAAAGATCTTTGAAAGAGCAACCCTGAGTTAGTTTGATGGATTTATACCATTTAGAGAGATAAATTGGTTCGCTATCTTGCAGAAAGAACAAGGTGGAACCCCTTAGCCGCTCTGATTTTGGAGAAAGAATGTTTCCATGTCCGAAAGTAGGTAAGCATATTCTTGGTAAAAATATGATCTGATCACTAAAAGAAGTGTGCCCAACCCCGTTTTTCTACTAAGGCCAAGTTAAAAGAAAAGAAAAGATTCCACGGTGGAAACTAGGCAAAATTACAGGCTAAGAACTATAAAACATAGAAGGAAGGCTTAAGCGTTTAAATTAGCTAAGAGTGGCAAACATTTATAACCTGCATAATGTTCTTCAGAAGGGCAGAGAAAGAGGGACAAGTGTGTAGACTATCAACTATGTCCCTATAAAACATGATAAAGGAGGAAGTGTCGCAGATGCAGGCCTGTTCATCCTTTTAGGCCGCTTGAAGATAATCCCCTTGATAGATTCCTTCTGAATATGGACTTTTTCAAGCTCACGAATTGCGTTGGGCTCCCACCATTCAGGTGAAGTAGCTATCCAGTTGACACCCGAATGTACATCCCATGACTATCAAGAAGGGCATTGATCAAATCTACTCACTCTTATCTATGCTCATCATGAGATCGTTTGACCATGACTATTCAAAGAGGGCTAGCAAAGCAATAAATGATACTTTTAAGTGTATACTACTTGATGTCGAAGGAGGAACTGGAGTCTAATGATGATCGATTGATGGGATCGCCCAATCTACCGAACATGAAGGGGAGGAACATAATGATGAAGATCACCTTCAAATAAAACAAATTTGATCCAAATAAGCAATGCAAAAGTAGGGAATGATATTCGAACAAAGATGGTTGAAAGGAGATAAAAGGTCACAAAAATTTAAGAAAAACAAAATTGGAGGAGAAGAGGCATCGGTCTCTCTGGTGCAACTTAAGAGAAGATAAAAGGACTTAGGGTGCTACCACCAGCAAGAACTGCCATAGCCAATGCAATGCTTAGAAAAAGAAGAACAAGATGCAAAACAAAACATAGCATCACAAAAGCAAGGATAAGAAATTACTTATAAAAAACTGTGACGATGCAATTAAAGTATGGGAGAATATCATTGGAGATAGGGGTTGTGAGCAACAGCAGCAAGATCAGGGTTGAGAGTGGATAAGCGAAAATTACTCCAAAAAAGTTAAAGGGGTTTTATAGGTAATGTAGGATGAATCCAACGATCAAGGAGCAATCAGGTGAATAGCTTAGATGGCAATCTGTGATGCCAAAATGACTTTTCCAAATCCCAAGGCCTTTCGTGACGTTAAAGTTATCATTACTGACAACATGAATGGTGGTTGGTTTGGGGAACTAAAACATTGCTAAGTAGGTTAGTCATGTCATCCATCGAGAAGAAAGGGGGTAAATGTCATAACCTAAAATAGTCAGTGATCTTTATTCATTTGATCAATGGTCGATTAACTAGAATTAAATGAAGAATCAATATTTGGCATTGACCGCTTCCTATTAATTGACTATACTTTTTGGTTGAACGATCTAGGGCGTATGCTTATCAATCGAGAACTTCATAAACCAATTGTTCAATCAATGCGTGACAAAAGGCATGATTAAGCTTGCATGAACAATGTGACACTAGCAACCGTTTACACAAATTCTAGCTAACATTACCAATGCGTTAGAGACATGTAATAATAGCTCATTCACTCAAAAATGCGCTAATGAGCACATTCAAGACCTATATATACCTACAGTTATTCTTTTTTTTTAGATCATTACATATATACTTAATAAAATTCTACTTAAATATTGATTTAAGCATCGGAATATATTTGGTGGACCATTTCTATCATGTGCGACTAACTTTCTTATGCTTACAGGTTATCATTTGTCCAATCTCTTCACCACCAATTAACACTGCATTTAAGGGAGTTTTAGTTTAGCCCTTTTGTTCCCTTTGGTTTCCATCTTGCCACAAAAAACAAACTTGCTTGAGTACTGTTAAAAGAAGATTTCATCCTTTTTTTTCCCTTTTTGATTCATAGAGAAAGATCAATGACAATGATACTCGTAGACTTACATATATTTACTTTTGAACACATACCGAACATATCAAATTTCTTCTCTCTTCTTGACACGAACTGTATGATTCGGACACTTTCAACTGTTTTGAGAGAGGTTTGACCCACCCAGAAAATTCAAAATGCGGATTCGCTGCAGTCGGTACGGCCGCTGCAGTCGGTGCAGTCCAATCTGGGCCGTCCGATCTGCGATCCGACGGTCCAGA
>JANHAO010013839.1:0-15661 GCA_026873985.1 Saraca asoca | reverse complement strand
GAAAGAAATTTGATCTAGTTAAATTGTAAAAATTCTAATATTAATATTATACTTCCCCGGCAACGGCGCCAAAAACTTGATGTATTATTGTTTTAAATATCCGTAAGGGCACAGCGTAGTTGTAGTTAGTACCAGCAAATACCGGTCGATCCCACAGGGAAGCTATTTCAATTACTAGAATATTTACAATTTTGCTATCCAAATTTATTGAGAAAAGAACAAGTAATAAGCAATAGAAAAGAAAATAAAGAAGAATAAAAGAAGAAATTTAAAGAGAGAATAACAAAGTAATTAAAGAAGATATCAAAAGTAAAAGGCCTAGGATTAGAACTCACCTCACCTATGATTCTTGGTAAATATTATAGAATTTCCTTATTTAATTATTCAGGCAATTGGAGCTGATTTGGCCTTCATTAATTACTAGCCTCTTTCAAGGTCTAACAATCGTACCTAATTCAATCTACTACCTACTTTCGTGGATTAAATTATAAATTAAACTTAGGCCCTTTAAGTTCTATACTAGCCAGTTTGATCCTAAGAGATTCTCATCTACTGTCTGACTAAGATTCTCCTATTTGATTATTAGGATTCTGGTAATAATTTTCACCTCTCGGTCCCTCAATTATCTACTTAAGATTAGACAATAAGTTGATCAGGAAAATTATCTTATACAGGCATAATAAGCAAACCAATTAGGCTAAATAATTATAATAAGGGTTTTGCTAAAACAATTGCTTAAAACTCATAGGTAGACTAATCCCAATCCTAGAGTAAATATTTACTCATGCATGATTGAAATAAGAATCAAAACAAATAATAAAAATTAGATCATAATTAAAAAGTAAGATGATAGAAGTATGCAAGAACAAATAAAGATGTAGATGCAATAAAGAAACAAGAATGAGATGTAGAAGTAAAAGAAAATAGAGAACAAGAGAAAGAGATCAAGAATAGAAAGCAAGATAAAGAAGGCAGAAAATAAGAGAACAAGAGAAATAAAATAGAGAGTAAGAACTTTAAATTAAATTGCAAACTTCTTAAATCAGGAAACAAGAGAGCTGAAAGAACTATATAAAAGAAAAGCTTAAAGCATAAGAAAAGAAAGAACTAGGCTAAATCTAAAAGAAGGATTTTAAAATATAACAAAGCATATGGTATGACTAAAACTGATTACAAGGGATCCTATTTATAGCCTTTTTTTGCATTCACCACGGCTGTGCTTCATAAAACGGGCTGGGTGTGCTTCATGAGAAAGAATTTATCAATTTGGCCACGTCCGCTTATAATACAGCCTGGCCATGTTGTGTAATACAGTCGTGTTATGTATATGGTTCTCCGAAATTTTGCGAGCTTTTCTCCAGGCTTCAAGCAGACTCTAGCACGGCCTGGCCGTGTTGTGTAGCACAGTCGTGCTCTATGCATGGCTTCAAAATTCTTTGATTTTTCTTCCCGAATTTTCTTGTAGCACCTAAAATGACTTGATTGTGTTTCATGACACGGCCGTGCTAGGCGTATTCTTCATGTTTTCCTTGATTCTTGCTTGTTTCTTTACATGTATTCTCCTTCTATCTTTTCCTTGTCTAGATGTAACTTCATTCTCTGATTTTCTTCCTTCTTTTCAACCCTTTTTCATCATCCTGAATGAAAAATATAAACCAAAAGCAGTATCTAGGACAAAATATAAAATCAAAGCAAAGACACTAAAAAAACATAAAATTCTATTGACAAAATGAATAAAAACTAACTTATTTTCATGCCTTTTTTTCCCATTGATCACCTAATATAAAATGCACAATACAAGATCGATACTCAAATAAGTAATCAATATGTAGAACCGTTCATATAATACTTTTATAAATTTTTAAGAAATTTGGACAAAGTTTTCCTGTTTTTTTTTAATCAAAAACTAGCCTGGGTTGACAATCACAAAAATAAAGGCCACACACTCAAAATCAAAACCTATGAATTAGAAAATCAAAATACTATAACTATACATAAAAAATATATTACATACACAGGTACATATACACCTACAAACATCCTATTCTAACCATTAAATTTTCTTCAAAATAATGTCTTCACCTCCAAAGGGTTGATGAGGCCAGGTTGGCTTCAAACTTGAAAAAGGTAGACAAAAGGAGATAAGTTATACGAATTTAGTGAGTGAATAAACTATCCAAATCTACAATCCAAAAAGATGAAAACATATGTAATAGGTAGGAAACATATTCCAGATGTATAGGTAAGAGTCGTTTGCCAAAACCATATTTTTAGAAAATAAATAATATATCTTAAGTTTATCAATTTGATTTCCAAAGTCAAGAAATTAGGCTTCTCATGGTGAAAACATCACGATAACATCATAAACAACACTCGTGAAATCACGTACAATCACACCCTCTCCGTAGGCATAAAACATATTATATCCAAGGTTGGGCTGTGACCATTTCTTTTTTATTTTTTGTCCTTTGTTTATAAAACTTGGTAACTTTAATATGCAGGGGACACAAAAACGCTGTCTTTGTAGAAGATTTTGTTGTCTTTCCTGACCTGATAATATATGGAAGATGCCACTTAAACTTCGTGGCTTGATATACCATCTTTTAATTTCATAAACACATCCTCTACTTGCTACATTTTGATGTTTTGAGCAAATATGCATTTCATCACTCACATTAGTTTGTTTAGCTTCCCTTTTATGGATTTATTCCATCGTTGATCCAGATGAAGATTGGGCAAAATATATATTTTTTTTCATCCCGTGGCCGCATTTAATAGGCTCTATAACGTCTTCAATATGAATAGATATATAAATCAGTTCTAATTCCTTTAGAAGTCCAAGCTTGGACCAGACTGAATCAGGAAAATATTGGTACGTTTTTTAAGCAGACTTGCGCTAACCGGTCTGGACGGACCAAAATCCCTATGAATTCGTAGGCCTACTTAAATTAACTAAAATAACCCATCCAATGCGAAATGAAATGTAATCCTCTTCTGAAAAGTGCAGTATGACCCACTATGGCCATGAAAATAAGCAGCCAAACTCAAATAGTTCAGATTTGTCAAGACTCAAATGTAATAGGGTAGTTTTTTGGAATGCTCTAACCCCTGAGAGGTTGAATGTTTTTATCATGAGATTACTTATTTTTAAATCATAAAACAAAAAAATCAAATTAAAAAAATCATAAATCTCAAAAATAAATAATCAAATGATAAAAGCATTCAGCCTTCTAAATGATCGAGATTCAATAGAATTATCCAATGTAATAATTGATTCTCCACTTTCAACCACTCCATGTGATGATCAATCTTCCTTATTTTATTGTATCATGGCGGTTGAAAGTGAAATCTGAAATAAATAAAATTCATATCAATCTATGATTTCCATTTCTTGACATCGGAAAACAAACTGTAAGACACAGTTTTTTGTGAACAATTTGCCACACATGACAATGGCTGCTGACTTTCCAACCAGTATGCACAGTATCAAAAACTTAGACAAACAATGGATATATAACTTGTCTCAACATCCTCCGATCTTTGTAGATACATGGAACATAATAGAACAGAATGACATTATTAAAATATCACATGATGGATTCCAAATCATCTTCCATCTCGCGCACCGCTTGAAGTGGTCCACTTCCGAACATAACGGTTCCATCTGAGAGACTATTCAGAGGGCCATTTCCGAATAAACATACTTGTGGCTCAATCTGGTTCAAGCGCTTGCAATCATTCTCTGATAAAGACCAATTAAAAACATCTATGTTTTTCTTTATCCGATCAGGCTTCAGACTGCAGGGGATGACACTGGTTCCCCTTTGTAGTCCCCATCTCAAAATAACCTACAACAAATAAAAGCAAGCAGAAAATAACTACATGAAGCATAGCTTTTATTGAACTCACTATTTAATGACTTGTTATGCCAGTTTAAAATATGCATGACAAATGCAGAAATAAGTTTTAGCTCTATAAGTCCTGTAGTGGGATTTATATGCTAACATGTATTCTTTAGTTTTTCAAGTCCTTGCTGCCATAAAAAAGTTACAAAATCAGTAGAGAATGAATTCAGAGATTCATGCTATGTAGTATCAGAAGGATGGCAGTACAGATCTATATTGCCAAGTGTATTTTTAAAACAGAAAAATATACATTTCAAAATAAAAATCAAGCGGTTGGCAACTTAAAGGGAAAACATGACAAGGGAAAACAATGGTTTTATTGCAATAGCCAAGGGGAGCCAAGACGTCTTATCCCCAAAAGGTGAGAGTTCAGAACAGCTCACTGGATCGCATACATGACCAAAGTTAAATGATAAGTCTGATAGGAAAGGAATTATTTATCATGAGTTAATTTCAACATTTGAAGGGAATAATCTATTAGTCTAGTGAGTTAATGAAGGGGTGAAATTATGTGACCCCACATAGCTACCTAATTTACTTGAAGTTGGTCACTTGGTGTTTAGGTGATCATACTCCAATACATCATATTCTTCATGCAGAATATGGGGGCCAAATTACATGCTTCAAAGCTTTAATTAGATAATTATGACCCTCTAGGAGGCATTAACAGGAGATGTGGATTTCAGGAGGCAACTTTATCATATGCATGGTCAAGAACATGCCAGAGTATAAGTTTTTTTTTTTTTTTACCTCTAAAGATGAATACTGATCACATGTTCATGAATACACACTAGAGGCATCAACATATTTTTCAGACCATGATGGGCATAACCTTATAACATCTTCAACTCAAATAACTGCTTTCTTCCACACCAAGTTCAGAAAAATCAAAGATTAAAATTTTAACCTTTGCTAATAGTCTAAAAAGAGTTTCACATGATGATCCAAGAAGCACTGCATGAGAAATGATGTTAAACTTTTGAAACCCAGCATCTTAACATAGAAAATTCTCATTTTAGAATTATGTAAATAACCACAGAAGGATTTGATTACATCATAATATGCTGAAATTGGCTGCAAGTAGCAGAAAGGAGAAGAAAACCTAATACTTCTTGAATATCTCTGAAAGGTAGTTTTGCAGTGTATCTAAGTAGATATGTTTGCATCTGATGTTGTAGAGACAGACGCTCCTAATATATGTGCGGTATAGTTGTTGAGGCTCCAAATGCAACTTATATGTTCAAAATTCAGTGTAACTAAGGTATCTTGGACTATTATAAGGCCTATATGCTTAGTTTGGAGGGGCTGGATACAATAAGATAGGGTAGAAGTTTGTTTCTGCAGATTATAGAAAGGATGTAAACATTGCAATCTACCTTTTTCTCATTTAATTCTGGCATATTTCTTATGAAAAGGAGAATGGGCATTTCAATTTCCCTGGCCTAATCATTAAGAAAGGTAACAATCCTAAGAATGTATGAAAAAAACCATTAGATGACCAGAAGTCAGACAGCAATTTTATATTTGCTAACCATACACAGAAATCCAATTAATCCAATATTTAAGGATTGCAACAATTTCATAACAATGCTTAGCTTTCTACGTGTACCAGTATTATCAATGGTGAAATGGCAGTGGATGGTGGCAAGCCAAAAATCCACCATGAGGGCAGAGTCTATGGCATGGCAGCTGCCATATTGAAGCATGGCAGTAATTGACAAAAAAATACAAAAATTTATGACGCATTACAAAAATTAACTGAAAAAGACCTGAGCACTAGTGGATTACAATAATGTTTCACATTCAAAATAACATCAATAGTAAGAACATTACTGTAGAATTATGTTAGGAAATTATTGTGTTTATTTAGGAAATTTTATAGGATGATTCTGTGGAATTATGTTAGGAAATTATTATGTTTATATTAGGAAATTATATAGGTTGATTCTAGACTGATTATTAGAGATTCGTGATTGATATCCTAAGACTAGTTTGGTGCTGATAGATTTCAGATTTTTCTTGTAATCTTGTGTATAAATATTGCTTAAAGGCTAAGCAAATTGCTCAAGCTATTCCAGCAATTCAAGTTGGTACCAAAGTGCCTGAGCTCTGCTGTGCACTTCTCTTTTCTTCTTCGTTTTTTTTTTTTTTTCTTTTTGTTGTAGTATTGCTGATCTTCCATTCTGGCATCTCTTCCTCTTTGCTCTGGTGATCATCGACAGTGTTGTCTGTCCCTTTCACATTGTCGGTGATGCAGCTCTGGTGGCTGATCGACAGATCAAGTCCTCTCATCCACACATCCGGTCTCGCCAGTTCTCCACCTTCTCAGCCATTTCTCTGGAAAACAAGCCCAAATTTGGACTCACTGGCATTTTTCTGTCCAGATCCATCCTCTCCAGCATCATTCCCGGCAAGATCACCAGCACATGAGATACATGCACCGAGCCTTTAGAAACATGAAAAGTACAAGCAAAGCCATTTCTGGGTCGCACTTCTCAGCTAAACCCACCTGTCAGGTTGGTTCACCTGTTGCAGCTGCCAAACCCTTTTTTGTTTTTCTGTCTTGGACAAATCAGGTTCTCTCCTTTTTGTTGGTTCCATATTCTGTTTTAAGCCACCAGATCAGGTAAAATCCACTTTTAATACTTCAGAGCTGCTCTTTGCTTTGGAATAATTTCTGTTGCATCTATAGCACACACTAGTAATCCTACAACTTGTCTATCTCATTCAGCATCTTTGGGCCCCTAGGTTCTTGATTTGGAAGATTCTGATCACATAGCTAGTAAATGATCATTATTTACTAAGTTTGATTGTACGAATAAATCTCTTCCTACTACTACCTTAGCTGATGGGTCTAAGACTACTGCCCAAGGTATTGGTCAGGCAAACCCCCTTCCTTCCTTATCAATACAATCTGTTCTGTATATACCTGCTTGTCCTCTCAATCTAATTTCAATTAGTCAACTCATGCATTCTCTTAATTGTTTTGAAACTTTTGAAACTTTTGTTGCTGATTCTTTTCTTAAATAGGATCTGAGTACGGGGATGACAATTGGCACCGGGCATGAGTCATAGGGGCTTTACTATATTCAGCCAACATCTCCAGCAATTTGTACTACCGCTGAATCTTCCGAATTGCTTCATTACCATTTGGGTCATCCTAGTGTTTGGAAAACTTTGGAAAATGGTTCCTAGTCTCTCCAATTTAGAATCTTTAGATTGTGAGTTATGTCAACTTGGCAAGCATGTTTGCAGTTATTTTCCTAATAGAGCTCAAAGTAGAGCCAAGTCTTTATTTTCTGTCATTCATTTTGATGTTTGGGGTCCTAGCCATGTAAATTCAACTTTGGGTTTTTAATATTTTGTTACTTTCATTGATGATTACTCTCATTGCACTTGGTTATATTTAATAAAAGATCATTCTATGTTATTTTCAATTTTCAAATCCTTTGCTCTAAAATACTACTCAATTTGGTTGTTTGAAAATATTTTTCTGCATTTTTTCTTCTTTCATGTCCTTAGAAGGCGTTATTCATCAATCAACATGTCCGAACACTCCTCAACAAAATGGATTTGCAAAAGGAAAAATTTGTCATTTAATTGAAATTGCATACACTCTTTTATTGCGTGCAAAAGTTACCTTTCATTTTTGGGGAAATGTTCTCGCTACTTGTTATTTGATTAATGGCATGCCTTCTTCTGTTTTGCAAAATCAAGTTTCACACACTATATTATTCCCAAAGGAATCTATAAGCTTCCACTTCATATATTTGGATCTACTTGTTTTGTTCTTGATCTTCCCCAAGAGAAGATAAATTATCTACTAAGTCCATAAAGTGCATTTTTCTCGGATACTCAAGATTGCAAAAAGGGTACAAGTGTTATTCACCAAGTTTGAATAAATACTTCACTTCTGTTGACGTCACCTTCTTTGAGACTTCTCCTTTCTTCCCTTCTTTGGCATAATCCATTCTAGTGTCTGAGGTTTTACCTATTCCATTCTTTGGTATAGGTCTCTCCAAGTTCATCTCCTCCACAAGATAAGCCTCTCATCACTTATCAATGATGCCCTCCGCCAGCTTAACATCAAGTCACTGAAAATAATCTTGTTGACTCATCCCCTGTTATAACGTCATCTCCTATCTCAAATCCACCATATAACACTAACAATCTTCCTGTCATACTGCAGAAAGGTAATCGATCTACCTGAAATCCATATTCTGTATATAATTTTCTCATTTATCATCGTTCATCTACATCCCAGTGTGTATTTGTTTCTGCCTTGTCTTCTGTTTCAATTCCTAAAACTGTGCAGGAAGCTCTCTCTCACCCAGCGTGGCTTCAAGCAATGCTTGATGAGATGGTAGCTTTACATACAAGTGGTACTTGGGGTTTGGTTTCTCTACCTCCCAACAAAACTCTAGTTGGATGTCGTTGGGTGTATACAGTAAAAAAAAAAAAAATTGGTCCTGATCGGAAAATGGACTGGTTGAACGCTCAACTAGTAGCTAAGGGCTACACTTAGATTTTCGACTTAGACTATGGTGACACATTCTCCCCAGTTGCAAAGATTGCTTTAGTTCACCTCTTTTAGTCTACGGCTGCCATTCACCATTGGCCTTTGCATCAACTAGATATTAAAAATGCCTTCTTACATGATGATCTTGAAGAAAAGGTTTACATGGAGCAACCTCCGGGGTCTGTTGCTCAAGGAGAGGCTCACCCAATATGCAAATTGAGGAAATCTCTATATGGTTTCACAAAATCCCCACAAGCTTGGTTTAGAAGATTTAGTAAGGTCATCTGAGATTTTGGCATGTGACAAAAAAAAGCTTATCATTTTGTTTTTTATCTGCATCCCTCTAATTCTGTCTACATATATTAATTGTTTATGTTGATGATATAGTAATTATAGGAAATGATCATATAGGAATTTATCGGCTTAAACAACACTTTTTTGTCATTTTCAAACTAAGGATCTGGGAAAGCTTCGGTATCTTCTCGGCATTGAACTGGCAAAATCTCGTTCAGGCATCTCTATCTGTGAAAGGAAATATGCTCTTGACATCCTAATTGAGACAAGTATGATGGACTCTAAACCTATTGATAACCCCATGGATCCTAATTTAAAGCTTTTGTTGAATCACAGGGGCCTTTCGTAGACCCAGGAAGATATTGCAGCTAGTTGGTAAATTGAATTATCTCACGCTTACTTCACCTAATGTTTCTTTTGCTATAAGTGTAGTGAGTCAATTCCTCAACTCACCTTTTGAAGTTCAATGGGATGTTGTGGTACGGATTCTTAGATACATTAAAGGAAGCCCAGGAAAAGGTATACTATATGAGGATAAAAGACACTTGCATAGTTGGATACTATGATGCTGGTTGGGCTGGCTCTCCGATCAACACTCCACTTCAAGTTATTGTGTTCTTATTGGAGGTAATCTCATTTCATGGAAAAGTAGAAAGCAGAATGTGGTGACAAGGTTGAGTGTAGAGGTTGAGTTTTGAGCCATGGCATTAGCCACATGTGAACTTATATGGCTGAAGCAGTTGTTACACGAGCTAAAACTCTACAAACCAAGGCCTATGGAACTTCTATGCGACAATTAGGCAGCATTGCACATTGTGTCAAATCCTATTTTCCAAAAAAGGACCAAGCATATTGAACTTGATTGTCACTTCGGAGAGAAGGTCACCTCAAAAGAAATCAACACCACATTTATGAACTCTAATGATCAATTAGTCAATGTGTTCACAAAATCCCTGCGAGGTCCAAGAATAAATTACATATGTAATGAGCTTGAAACATGACATATATGCTCCAATTTGAGGGGAAGTGTAGAATTATGTTAGGAAATTATTATGTTTATATTAGGAAATTATATAGGCTGATTCTAGACTGATTATTAGAGATTCTCAATTGATATCCTAGACTAGTTTAGTGCTGATTGATTTCAGATTTTTCTTGTAATCTTGTGCATAAATATAGCTTAAAGGCTGAGCAAATTGCTCAAGCTATTCCAGCAATTCAAGTCTTATGTAAGTCATAACTGAAGGGAAAATTAGACTATAGCTAAATCATGTTACTAGCAAACAACCAAACATTTCTGATAATTTTTTCTCATAAAGTAACTAAGGCTAATTTGAAATACTAATACGCTTAAACTACATAGTGATGAAAAAGGGGATTGATGAGAAAAATTCTCATCTGTCACCCTAATTTCAGCGGGGCAGAGGCCGTAGCCGCCATCCACCAGATGCAATGGCATGCATGGTAATTGTCATGGCCCCACCATATTAAACTGCCAGGCCATGGGATTTTAAGGTAGGATAGGTTAATTCTCACCAGGCCATTCTGCCATGGTTGCCATGGCAGTCACCACTGATAACACCCTCCACACCCTGAATCCATAGTCAGCTTGACATTTCATATTTTAACAGATTTTAACACTTTAGCTCAATATATAATGAGTTTTCAATGGTCATTGTTAATGAAACTTCTTCACATCACACCTTTCATGTGCAAGTAGAAAACATGCCTACACCAGACCATACAAGAAACATGACAATTTTTAGTAACTCATTTCAACTACATCAGCAAATCTAGTTTTCCTCTTACCATATTAACTAAAGCCCATTACAAGCAATTTGCCACAAGAACAGTAAGAAATAAAATAGCCATACAACTTACTTAGACAACTAGACCCTTTCATACTTGTTTAATGAAATTCAGTATGATGAGAGAAGATGCATAATCCTACTAGAACTGTTTATTTCGATTTTGTATTTATAGAGACACTACTAATGCTATGTTTGGATGGAGGAGATTTGAAGGGAAAAAGAGGCAAGGGAAGGTCATGCATAACCTTTTCCTTGTATGGGAGTTTTGATTAAGGAAGGGAAGAGAATGGGGTTTCAAGATTTAATCCCCCAAACTGCTCCAACATCCTCCAATACTCTCTTTTTTGTATTCCTCTAATTCCGAGAATTTTCTAAACATCCAAACAAGGGGAGGGGGACGCATGACTTAACCATCCATTCTACTCCCTTTCCTTGCCCTTCATTCTCTCTAATTGTCTTCCCTTCCCTTCCCCTCCTAACTCCCAAACATACCACAAGATAATAATTCACCCACAATTGAAGCTAAAAGTCACTTGATTAATATGTATTCAATAAATATTAGTTATCATGAAGAAACAAGATAATAATTTTTTAAGAAATTCAGGACCTTGCATGTTGATGAAATCAGGAGTCTGAGAAGACATAGGCTATCATAAATTCTGTGAAGCTCAAGAGGCCATCATAATGACAACAGTGCTTAAACAATACATACCAGTGGACAATAATGATGAAAGTGATTGACCAAAGAACCAGTAGAAAACAAAATGAAGAAAATAAAGAAAATAAAAAAGGATAGTGGAGTCAAAACCTGCTCAGGAGTCTTTTTGAGTCTGTCAGCTATCTCTGCAACAACCGACAATTTCAGCATAGGTCCATGTACTGATCTAGACCTTGTGAAAGATATACGAGGTGTTCCAGGTTCATCTTCACTACCAGATCCACTATCAGAAGGACCTGGAGTTGAAGTTGGTACTCCTAAAGGTGTGTGAGCAGATACATGAATACCTTTAGACTGACAGAACTTTACAAGTTCATCTTGCCTCCAAAAAGGATGCAATTCCACCTACAAGAGCAAATCACTAATTAATTACATAACACACATGTGCACTATGCAAAAACATAGGAAATCAAAATGAAGCACTAATAGTTTTAACAGGAAAAAGAATTAAAGAAAAGCAGAACAGGAAATAAGGACTTTTTCTTCGTCTCTTACTCATTAGCTCTAGTAGGATGCTCAAATCATATAAAAACTAGAGAACATAAGATCTTAATGGAAGAGGACTGAATAATTTAGGCAGAAAACCAGCACAATGGACATGAGCTTTCCCCCCAACCTTGCAAGTCTATAATTTCTCTCTTTCAACATTGCTTTGTATAATAAACAACAATCACTTGTGTATTTCAGTTAATTTTATTACTTTAGAAAGAGCTCATTCTTGACCAGTCTAAACAAAGACGATTTCAAAATATATTCCAACGCAAATGCCAAAAGGCTCCCTAGGTAGAGTTTGTAAAACCTTTTGTACAGATACGGACCATGGTTTTTACGTATATGCAGATTATTACCCAACTAAAAGAACTGTGTCGATGAATCTTATGAAAAATCTGTTCACTGGAACAATTGACTATACTCCTTCCATGTATTTATAATTTCTTGAATCCACTCTGCAGCAACTTCAGTTGGAAGACAATATTTATGTCCAAAATTGCCATTAGCTCTGTAAGAGAGCATGACAGAATTGATGGTGCAGTGCTAATTGAGAAGCCTAGCTCTATAAAGATCATAAAGGAGACAAAGTAACAGTATGGTTTTAGATAGATCATTCTTCTGTTCAAAGGATGGAAATTTCTATCCTCCATAAGGCAGTTTTAAGCTTAATTCTTTATGATCATTCTATCACATTTGTGATAAACTTTTAGATGTAAGTACTATACCAGGGCGTTATATATTAGTATGTCAATTTCACATGTGTTTGTATTTAATTCAAATACTAACAAAATGGGAATCCTGTAAGATCTCCCTGCAACTTTGTCAAATACAAATATGGTAATTACATTGTAGTCTATCCACTGACCTCTGATTAACTTGGTAGGTAACTTCACATCTAACATGCAATGAGAAAATCTAATTAAGAATCTCGTTAGCATGAGTCCAACAACCAACCTGATTGACTGCTGGTAAAACTTTAGCAAATTTTAGCAATTCCTTGATCTGTTGCAGACTGAAATTGCTGACTCCTACTGCTCGAACCAAACCAATATCCACTAGACCTTCCATGGCTTTCCATGCTTTCTTCAATTGGTTCAGAAACTGCCTATATTCACTCCCTGACTTAAAAGGGGGATCAGTGGCGTCACCAAATCCTGACTTTTCAGGCCAATGCATCAAATAAAGATCTAAATACAAAACTCCAAGGTTCTTCAGAGACACTCTGACATAATTTTCAATTTTATTGAGAGAATTCATAGAACAATAGAGTTTTGATGTCAGGAAAACATCCTCCCTCTTCAATGAACCTTTGAATGCTTCAGCTAGTGCTTCCCCAACCTCAATCTCATTCCCATATAGATGTGCACAATCAATATGTCTATAACCAACTGATAATGCGGTTTTTACAGCTTCGACACATAGTTCACCACCATTCTGCCATGTCCCGAGTCCAATCGCTGGAATTTTAGCTCCTGTGTTTAAGAGAAAGTAACTATCTGGTATTTCACCCTTCTCTTTCATTTCTGATTTCTTCCACAATAGAACTGGAAACAGAGATAAATCTTACTAGCCCAAACTCTGTTTCAAGTTATACAGACAAAATTAGAGAAAAACTTGCAAGCATCAAAACCTAAGGAACCGAACATATATAACAAATCCAACAAACACCCATTAACTGAATTGCAAAAAAAAGCTGTTTAGCAGATAGCAACAATATTCTTCCCAAAGAACTTCGAGTATTGCTATGAAAATGCCCACCTTTTGTTTTTCAAATAACCACAGTGAAACCCAACAATTGACCTTTTATTACTGTAGAGAATGAAGCAGAAGCCAAAAATTGCTATCGGCCACGCTAAAAGCAGCAAAGTTGAATTGTTAAAGTACGATACTAACAATGCAAAACTTTGGTGTAAACTACGGTCAATATAATATAATATAAAACCTATATTTCAAAGTGGGTAGTGGTCAAAACCGGGAACAATGCAAGAAACTCCCCCGCACAAGCAACAACCAAATCCGTTAGCTGTAAATTGAATCGCTCAAAGGAGAGAAAGAAGACACAACATGATGAACACGAAAAGTATCTATCCAATGAGTTCAAAGAATAGAGCCCAACTACAAAGAGAGAGTCCAGATCCACCCACCACCTACCAAACTTACAACGACATTCATTGACTGGATAGAAAGAGGAGGAGAGGGATATTTTCGGTGACCATTCATGAGATTCAGCTAAGGAAAAATAAAAAATAAGAAAGAGAGAGCGAAGGGAAATTGTTTTACTTGTTCCAAAATTTTGGCAGTCTATGTCCAAATTGCAAGGGAATGGCGTTTGGCGGCTGCCTTGGCTTCCAATTTTTTTTTTTTTTTTCCATCAAGTTGATCTTCCAAAAGTCAAAAAGTTGGAGACTGGACGTTGTGACAGGGTGATGGTTGGATGACTAGTCGAAAACAGACATGCTACGTGCACTCCTTCAATACATTTTAGATTCGTTCCCCCGTAAACTGTGGATCCATAATTCTTGAGGCATACAATTCTATGGATCTTTGCATAATGCACTTTTAAAATTGAAAAGCATTTCTCACACGAAAAAGTTTGGACCAGTGTGTTACTACGACCTTGCTGAAGATTTTTTTATATTTTTCGTAAGTTTTTTAAACCTTAAATACATCTCTAATTCTTCAATTTTACTCAAAATCCTAATTTCATATGATATTTTTAATTTAAATAATGTTACTTTTTTTTTTTCAAGATTATAATTAGCTCCTCTTATTAAATGATTATTTAATAAAAAAGATAAATTTTGCCGAATAGATACCTATTTAATTAAGGTGACATTTATTTCACAAATTCTCCTACTTATATGTCTACAGTGCAGATGAGAAGAATTGGAAAACATCTTTAATTAGCAAATTCCATCTTCTTTATAAATAGGGGTGAAATAGGATGAGCTAATTATAACATTAAAAAAATGGAGGATAATATTATTTAAATTAAAAATAAGAGACAAAATTATAACTTTTAATAAAAATGAGGAATTAAAATTGTATTTAAATCATATTTTAATTAAACTTTGTAACTTTGTTTTCATAAAAGTTGAATAATTGTCATACAATTTTAGAAAAAAAAATATAATTTGTTCATGTATAATTGTGATGTGACATCACACAAGTTTATTTTTACTTTAAGACATGTTTAGAAAACATGATAATATAGGATAGGAATGATAAGTCAACATGATGATTTAATATTGAATAATAAAAAGATAAGATATAATACTATTCAATTTTAAAGATGGTAGCATAAAATTGTACCATCTATTGTTTATTGTTGGATTATATAATATGGATAGTATTAAAAAATATTTGTTTTAACAAAATTATCCTCACTCTAATTAACTAATTCTTCAATATTTTTATTAACTAAATAATTTTTTTCCTCTTGACCAATTCATTAAATAATTTTTTTTCTCTTAACTAATTCATCAAATATACTATTTTTAGATCAAATTTTCCTTTATTGTACCATTTTATCTTTTTTTTTTCCTTTTCTCTTTTTTTCCTTTTTGTCTTTCCCGATGCCAACCCTACTCGCACAACTCCTACAACCTTTCTCATATCCTCTCTCGTGGCAAAGCCCACCTATTTTTCTCTCTTTCTCACCAAATCTCTTCTTCTTCCTCCTTCTTTCCCATTGAAACCCCCTCTCTTTTTCATCTTCATTTTTTTATTATGTTATTTTTATATTTTCTTTTTATTTTTCTTAAAGAGGTATGGCGCCAATGTTAAGGAAGTTTCTGTAGGTCCCAATAATATGAGTTAGATTAAAAAGTTAAATGTGAAATTAGCTTGGATCTTGCCCTAATCTCGTTGGAGACGCAATATACACAAGTATCTTGATTGAATTGCTTTATGATGTTCGTGA
>JANHAO010013838.1:0-15636 GCA_026873985.1 Saraca asoca | reverse complement strand
AAACACTCATAATTAACTTAAATATTAAATCTGTATTTTAATTATGAAAATATGATTTATGTTAGTCCACAAAATTATTCTAACACTTCAAAGACAGCATCATCTCGGCTCCCTTGTCCAGGATGTGCTGCTCCATAGACATCGGCTGCCTTGGTGTCATGTCCGATCCCTTTGGTGGTGCTGGAGCCGGAGACTTGTCTGAGGAAGCCATTGTTTCGGGCCAAAGCCAAATCAGAGAGCTTTCTCTCCCGGTATTTTGTGCGTTTGTGAGGTGGTGTTGCAGTCAAGAATGAGGTGGAGAGGTGGCTTGCGGGGGAAAAGAGGCAACGTGGCTTATGGTTTGGATCCCACGTGGACATGCGTGGATGTTTACGTGGCAGGTAATAGGGACTGTTTTGATTACTTTAATATGATTTATTTATTTTAAGAAAGTTCATTAACGTACATATTTTTATTTTCACATTAATATAATATAATATTAAGATATTTAAATTCTTTTTAAAATTATAAGAAAAGTTAATTTTATATGTGTATAATTTATTATTTATTAAAAATAAAAAAATTTTATTATAATAATTAATAATTTATAAGTATTAAATACAATCATTTAAAATTAAAGAAATAATTTATATTTTTTTTTCAAATTTTTATTTAATAATACTTCCAAAGGAGGGAGAAGGGTATAAGGGTGCGGAACCCAAATAGTTATAGACCGCACACCCTTTTGTTTTCCGCACTCGCTAGAATATGGATTTCTCCTTTACCTGAACGTATATTAGGATTTTTCTATTGTGAGAGATCGAAAAAAGATGTAAATATTAGTATATGTTCGACATTACTCTTTAAAATAATGCAAAATGCATAATTTTTTTTCCATTTTCTTAATGCAATGCTGTGAAAACAAAGTAGTAGACATTGAATAAATAGGAATTGCATTAAGAACTTGTTTACATAAAATCAACCTCCCTGCTTGAGATAACGTTCTGGCCTTCCAGCACAGAAGTTTCGTATGCAACTTCTGCAGGTTTCTTAGTCAAAGTTTTGTGTTTGTAAGAAACAATATAGGTCCTCAGCTTGACTCCTAAATGTTGACTAAGCAGCCTTCTAAATAATCTAGGAGTGTTTTGACTAAATTTAATGACAGATTTCTTGCCATTTAATTTGAGACCAGACCAATTACCAAAAGCTTGTAACAAATTTGGAAAAAAAAAAATGTACGACTTTCTGCAAAAATTTCGAAAAAAACTAAAAGGTCATATTGATGACTAGTGCATGTCTAGCAGGCCTTATACCTTGAATCTCTCCGTCTCATTAGCCTTATCGAACATTAAGGATAACACATCGGCATAGAGAATGACAATATACAGTGACAAGGGATCTCATTGTTTGACACCATTACTGGGCTGAAAGCTCTAAGTAAGTTCCCCCGTGATTACTACTTCATAAGAAACTATACTAATGCACTGCAATATAACTTAATTTGGATCCAATTATCAGGGAACCATCCAACTTAACACATTGTTGTACAAAGGACCATGAAAGGATATCATATACTTTGAAAGAAATCAACTTTTAACACTGCCCCATGAGTTACTTTTGCACTTCTTGTTATAAACACTCAAAGAAATATTTTATGCTAAGTACTATTTATGATAAATCATCAAGAAAAATAGGGTCGATATATTTATAATATATTTATAAGTATGATAATATAAAATTTAAATTGAGATCTAAAAATATTAAATTTGAATTGAGATCTACGAATAGAGGTTAATTTGAGTAATTAGGACTTGATATTTTTGTCTAAAAGGTTTAAAATATAAATTTCGACTTGTTACCATTTTCTTTAGTGGATAATATATAAATTCCTATGTAAATCCAAATATATCTTAAATTTGTCCAAACTTTGAATTGCCTCCCTTCAACCTAAACTTTTCCTTTATCAAAAAAAGATTATATTTATAACATTTATATACAATATATTTTATTTTTATTAATATTTCCCTTTTGCCTAAAATCACTTGGTAGAATATAACAATTACCTTTATCCTCTAGTTTGCTTTGCTGCGAGGCAGAGCCAGGTAAAGTTAGCAATTTTGTTTTCTGTTTATACGTGGGATATTCAATAGTATTCGAAAATGAAGCAACTTATCTACTGAGTTTTATTTTAAAAAATTATGATGATGATAATAATAATAATAATAATAATAAGTAAGGGAAAATGGAGAAAAATAAAATAAGTATGCCTGAAAAGCATAGGATTATGTAAAAGTAGACTTTTTTTTTTTTTTTAATTACACTCTTTATGACAAACATCAACTAGAGGTAGTCTTCTTATTTTCAAAATTATACTCTATGTGAATCATCAAACTTGACCGTTTATCCTTCCTATATTCTCACTCCATAGACTTCTCATCTGTGACAGCAGGGCCTTGAGCTCTGTACTTGTACCTCCTTGAAACAAACAAATAAATAATGAAATTCATCAAACTCACTGCAGAAAGGAACAAGTAAAACAGATTCAAATGGTTCCTATTAATGTTGTTCCCAGCCAACCAGCCTCCACTTGCAGTAATATTCTTAGTTGCACCATTCACACACTTCACAACTATAGTACTCATGAAATACCCAAGAGCCATAGAAAACCAAAGGAAGCATGTTGAAGTTGATTTAAGCCCCTTTGGTGCCTCAGAATAGAAGAACTGAAGAAGTCCCACATAGGTAAACATATCAGCAATTCCAAATATAAAATACTGAAATGAAAGCCAGAATGTGCTTATTGGCAATGGCTGAAGAACTGGGATAGCATCAAGCATGTTATTCTCTCTAGCCACATTTTTTCTTTTCACCTCCACAATGGCAGCCACAGCCATGGATATGCAAGAGAGAATTAGACCGACTCCTATGCGTTGTAAATGCGTAACGCCTGTGGGATTGCCTGTGAATTTGCGCGCGACTGGCACGAAAATCCGGTCATAGATCGGGACAATGATGATTAGGAACATGATTGGGATGATTGGAAGGGAAGCTGGTGGGATGTTGAAGTGCGTAGTGAAGCTTGTGTCCATGCTGTAGCCTTGTCGGATTGAGAAGGTTTGCAGTTGGGCTAAGCAAAGTGTCATTATGATTGTGCAGCAAAATACTGGAACCATACTTACAATGATTTTGGCATTTTCTACTTGGGTTACTCTGCAGAGTTTCCATGGGCTTGGAGATTCTGATTTTTCATCAAATTGTGTTGTGGGGTTGGTTTTGATGGCTGCTTTATCCAAGAACCTGTGAGAATGGAACCAAAAGTGCATTAAGATAAGTAGCTTTCTGATTCAAAAGAAATTAAAGCTAGGAATTTTACCGTAATTTTTAGCTTATTTTGTTATTTAGGCATGAGATGAAGGTATTGAACCTGAAAATGTCTCTGTGAGGTAAGAATTCTGTTTCCAATGCAGCTTCTTTGTCCACTTGAATCTCATAGAGTTTTGCAGGATCATCAGGAAGGGGAAGATTTCTGTTTCTTATTGCTGCCACGTAGACCTGAAAATGTACAGTTGCAGGATTTATGTAGCTTGGTCCATGCTTTTGGATTCTAGTAAGTTTCACAAGCCAAAGAGAAAATTTAATGATAGAAATTTGCAATTTTACAATAAAAAATATAGTACTAGTTATTTAATTATAGTGATCATTTAGAGTAAAATTTCATATTTTTATTAAAATCTGTTTTCTAAGTCAAGACTTACAAAATATCTATTACCATATCACAATTTTCTCACTTTTAAATCTAATTTATGTTTTCTCTCTATAAATATCTATAATTGATTGTTTAAGAATGTAAGTGTTGAGATGCATATATCTCGCTAAGGTTAATAAAAAATTCAAAAATAGAGATTCAATCTTTAGTACTCCTTTCTCATTAGGGGACAGAGAGAGAGAGAGGTGAAGCTTGATTACCTGTATGATCTCAATGAGACCACTTGTTCCCTGAACAACATGAATTCTGTAGAGTGGCAACCCAGATACAAATAATATGATACCCAAGAAAATAGCGATGGTGGAGATCCCAAAGCCCCAATCCCAGCCTTTGTGATCTTGAATATACACAATGAATGTCAAGCTAACTGCACCACCAATGCAAACAGCTAGCAAGAGTGTGTTGAAGAATGTGGACATTTGTCTTGCTTCTCTTGGATCCTTCTCATCAAATTGGTCAGCACCATGTGTTGGCAATGCAGCTTTCATTCCTGCACTTCCGAAGGCCAAGAGGTAGAGCCCAACGTAAAGTAAGGCTGTTTGGTTGCTAGTCAGTTGATCACAATGAGTATTTGGAGCATACATGTCGCAAAGGGGCGGCTTTAGGTTTGGGTAGTGTGCTTGTACTGTAAGCAATGCCATTCCCTGCATCACAATTGAAATACAATCTCAATGTATTCATGACTATTTAAATTTACAATATGGCAATGGGTGATGATAGCTTCAGTTATTTCCATTCTAGTATCAGTTATTTTTATTGACAATAATCAAAACAAAATTTTAAAATTTTTTCCATCTCTTTTTATAAATGAATTAAAAAATCTATAAATTTCAATTTATTTTTATATCCCTCAATCTCATAATTTAAATAGATATTCGATCGTTTGAAAACTTAACAGTAAATTGTTAAATGTGTTTAATTGAACAAAATTTTATGAATGAAAATATGTGAAATTTTATGAATGAAAATATGTGAATTAACGTTGTTGATTGTAAAATATATAGGGTAAATTAGAATTCGGCCAATAAAAAATCAATTTATGACAATAGTATGCCACAAACTGAATTCTGATTGGCTGACCTCCCAAAAGGAAATATTTAAGGGGTTTAATTGAATTTTGTTTGAACTTTTAGAAACAGAGTCTTCCATTTCTTACAGATAACTGAATTTCACTTTTTCCTGGGGAGATTTTGTATTACTAAATATCACAGACTGGAAGTTTTTTTCAAGAATTAAAAAGATTCTTTGTCTGATGGGAGAAGGTGAAGGTATCTTCATATACTGTGTTCTGATCTGGTTTTGTCATTGGTTTTTGTTATTATTGCCACCGGACCTTAGCATCTTATTTTCAATACCATATATAATTAGTGGACCTCTCAAAAATGAACTTTTCTTTAAAATATTACTATATATCTCTTTATCTAAACCCAGTCATAATTTATATCCTAAATGTCATATTCTGTGCATTAATTTAGTATACCTACATACATAGCATCTCCAATCTTGGGAAAGTTTTGGCTTATTCCCATTTTCTGACGATTACATCAATAAAATTTACCTAACCAAGGGTGACAACAAAACTTGGGTTCAATGGTTAATAATTTTTTTCATGAAGAATGTGTAAAACACTCATGTAGTGTTAATATCACTCTTTTTTCTTCTTTTTAATGATTAGAGGTTTCGATAGACAGTAAAATGTAAATATTATTCTCTTTCCTAGCATAGGATACTTCATATGTTATATAAAGTTTCTTAAATGAAGTAAAGTAATTTATTGTTGAATGCTCTTTTTACGTGTTTTTCTAGAAATGTTTTGGTAGACACGATTTATGTTAGGAAGGACAATAGGTAGACACAATATACTTGTAAATATAGACCGAGCAAAATTCATTAAAAATTATTGCCTGATTACTCTTGACTGAAAATTAATGATTAATTATAATTTTAAAATTTGATTGGTTAAGAATGAATAATATTTAAAAAAAATAAGATTAGAATAGTTATTATTTAAGAAGTTTCGAACCCTTTTTTTAACTATTCTTAATTTATAATATTACAATTTTTTTAAAAAAATATAATTACATATGAACATATGAGAAGTCTATAATGAATAAAATATATAAGAATATAAAATTGTAGAACTAAACTTTAAGAGTACAAAGTTGGAGAACTAAATTATTTCCTTTTTAGGTAATGCCTTTATCTTTGTACTCTGTTAATAAATTTTGTTTGTATTTTTGTCCAAATATACATTTAAGCTTTTAGAAATGCATTAAATTATTATATTAACACAAACTAAATTTATGACACTTGGTTTAAAATGGCAGTTAATAACATTGATATGGGGGTTTATATATGTTGAGCATACCACAAATTCAAAGCATCCAGAAACAACCACGGATTTGAATCGGCCAAGGTAAGTGTCAGCCACAATTGCCACCAAAATTGAGAGAATGTAACTGACACCCATGTAGTTGGTGAGCATATTGGCTGCATCTGCTAATTCATAATGCATGATTCCATTGAAGTATGTCACTGCGTTCACTGCCAGTGAGAATGTTGCCAAGTTCTCAAAACCAAACGTTACTGCACCAAAAATATAAAACCTCTTAAATCATTTACCATTTAATAAGCTCAACCCTTGATAAACCATCGTATATAGAAGAACAAATTTGATGGAACTAATTTAATTTACATCAAAAACTCACTTTTTTTTTCACTTAAATTGTAGTTCACAACCACAATTTCGGTTGCAAGATTATACTAGTGTATTGGTCTTTGTAAGTGTAATTTAGTGTAGATTTGGTCAACATGCACACAGTAGCCAAAAAGCAAATTGTTAGATGGGTTAAATTATAAATTATTAAAGTATTTTTAATTGTAATTCAAAAAAATAATCACCAAATTCCAACTATAATTTTAAATCATGTTTATCCTTATATAAATATATATATATATATATATATTTCTTATATTATAAAAGTTGTAGCATTCATCCATAATCAAATATCACTATATATAATCAGTGTCTTTCATTTATTAAGAAAGAATAAGTGAAACAAATTTTTATTTATTTCATTCTAATTCAAATATTAGATTAAATTTCTATATTTACCTATTTTAAAAATAAATTATTTATAATCAATCTCTATTTAATTTTTTAATTTTATTATTATTAAATTATTAATTCAATTTTTTGAATTATAAAATAATATTATTATTTCTAATTTTTAATATTTAAAATTTATTTGAGTAATGCAATTTTGATATCCATTTTAATATAATTAAAATGATTTTCAACTTAAAATTTGGAAATATTATATTTAAATATTTAATATTAAAAATAAAACTTAAAAAAATTTTAATAATAAAGTAAGTTGCATAATTTAAAATTTAAATAATTTTAATAATATATCTTTTAATTTTAAATTGTAAACAACTTTGATCCATTCTTTATATTCTTATTCTTTGTAAAAAATCATTTACTTCAAACAAAAATATTTAATAAAATTATCTATATTTGATTGTTAACATAAATTGATTAATAGATTTTAATTTAAATTATATCTATATATATTAAATCATTTATATAAATAAATAATTATATTTATATAAAAATAAAATATTTATAAATACATGATTAGTAATATCTAATTATGCCTTGGTAGATAATATCTATTTAAAAATTTTTACTCTTTAAATTTTTATATTATCTTTAAATATCAAATACTCAATTTAACATTTCATAATTTCTTTTTTTAAAATTTTTATTAATTTTTAGTAATTATGATAATTTCAATTTAAAATATTTCTAAAATTTTATAAAAAAAAATATTTCTAAAATATATTTTTTAAAAAAAAAATAATATGTTAATTACGATAATGCATGAGATCTTATTGATTAAATAATTAAATTTTCTATCATGAAATAGATAATTTAAATTTTTAAATAAAATAATTTATAAATAAATTTACTTAAGTATTGATATATTAAGAAAATATTTTTTAAAATAATAAAAAATTCAATAATAAATTTAACTAATTAGAAATATTAATGTAATAATTTTATCAAATTAAAAGAAATATAATATTCTATACTAATTATATAACCATCTGATAGGTAAAAATATAATGATAATTCACTTAGATTTAAATATATTATAATTTATAATCTAAATTTATAATAAAAATTATTATTAAAGAAAATTAATTAAATTCATGCATCATATAGAATATAAACTGATATATATATATGTATATATGTGTGTGTTTTCCTAGAAGTAGAGGGAGAGAGTTAAAATTTTGATTTCTTCATATTTATATATAATAATTTTAAATTGATTATCTTGTAAATTTAAAAATTAAATATATTTTATAAAATTTTGATACTTAATTCTTTGGAAATAAACATCCTCTCTCCGTGATTGTGTTTGTCCTTTTCTAATAAATTACAAAGAACAAAAGTAGACATTATACTTATTGTCAAGTGCTTCCTTATTAATTATTATCACCACTTTCAATTTTTTTTTCAAATGACAAAAAAAAAGTTTCATTAATTTTTCAAATGTCATTGAGACAACTTTAACTGTCAAGAATAGTCCAATTGAGTTGAAAATATTTACCTAATATGAACAAAGAAGTTCTCATGCCTCCATGCTTATATCTCAAAGCTTTTCTTCCCTTCCAATCCACCTTTCCTTCCACTATTTCAGCTTTATCATCTATCAACTCCATCTTTCCTTCACCTTGAGGAACCTCAGAGTTTTCCTGCATGAAAAATATCAACTTCAGCGATGAGAAACTCCAATGGTAAAAAAAAAAAAACATTTACCACTAATTGCGTAATAAATTACCATTGCCTCTTCAAAGGCCTGCGAGGCTAATTCAAATGAAAGAGCAAAGCTGGTGAAATGCAATGGCAGCAGGAAGGAACAAATAGATTTGTATTTATATACACTCAGCTAAGAAAATATTATCAGAAAAAAATATTATATATGAATCATATATGGTAGCTGCCCGATTTCTTGACGACCAAAGTTCACTATTTTTGTTTGGAAGCAAAATAACTTTACAGGAAGTTGCCGACTTTATAATAAGGAATGTTCGAAGTTTGCTGTCAATTTGTCAACAAGATCAATCATATGCGCTTGCTGGAATACACAAAATGAAAAAAAAATCCCAAAAATTTTTACATATCAGGCAAAATATATAAGATTATGTTTAAATAATTTTAGCTAATTGATCTGCATGTTATTATATAATTAATTTAATATTATATTAATTTTTTGTTGCTTTTTTATATGGAGAAAATTACACTCACCTCCTTCATAGTTTAAAGTCCTGTACGTTGCCTTAAGCATATTCTATGGAATATCTCTTAAATACTTATTTTTTGAGTCAAAAGAATGATTTCTAAGTCAAATAATATTTAATTATTCTATTATTCTTAAAAATAAAAATATCCTTTTGTGCAACCTAATTAGCAACTAATACAAAATATTTGCAGCTTTGTGTTGTTTTTTTCCTCTCTCATTAAAGTACCGAAATCTGAAGAATAAGAACATTCTTTTTGTTCTAAGCGATTTTTTATTTGGTTTTTCTTATCTAATAAAAAAAATATGATGATAAAATTATCATTGCAATAAACTTTTAAATACCTTCTTTTGGTGGAAAAAAAATATTAAAAAAAGGAGAGTTCACACAATGGGTGTTTTTGTTATTAGTTGGTCAAACAACATCATTGATCATGGAAAAATAATTATTTAATTGAGAACTAACAAAAAAATTTAATATGAACTTATGTGTAATAAGTTTTATAATTGGGAGAAGTTAGTGTGGATTTTCAAACTAGAAAAGTAGAAAGTGTAATTTTCATATAATTCAAACAAGTTTAATATATTTTCCTCTTTTATATATTACATGGTGATGTGTTTTTAAAAATTTCTTAAAACTGAATATATTTTGTTAATGTTATTCCCGCAATCAAAATATTGGAATAAATTAGAATGATTATGAATTTGTGCAAGTGAGACATAAAACTAGACACATAATTCATCATGAAAATTTTCCTTTAACAATCATGAATAATACATGAAAAAGAATAAAATAAATTTAGAAAAAGATAATAATTATGTATATGAAATAACTGAATCGTATTATCACTTTTAAGGTAATTTGTGTTATTTACAAAAGTAAACATTTTTTTGACAATTCTACTCAACTGATTCAGTCAGTGCATTGGTCATCAATATGTTGCTTATAGAATATAACAGTCAGAAATATCCTATTAGTCTCTAGTTCTATGCAGGCTGTTTAGTTAATTCAATTAGATATATAGTCATTAAAGGCCATTTATAAGTAACAAAGTCCTTGTAGGTTATTTCTTAACCTATAAAACCTTGAGACCTTAAACTTATGAAATTAAGTCATTTAAGCTATTAAAATTTTATTACAATAGATATTTAGTGACTATCTCTTGAGTTACAAGATTATAACCCTTTAAATCTTTTTATTTTTTCATTGTAACAAATATTAATTTTATAAATATTCCCAATAGTTAATTATTCCCACTAGAGTTAAAACTATAACTGGCATAGACTAAAACATCTATGTAATTAACGACAGGCTTTGTTTTGATTTTCTCGGGAACTTATTTTGTAAATAGCTTGTATATACGCTACTTGGCTTGTGTTCTTTCACATCTTTAAACGGCATTATTATGAAAAGGATTATCATTTTTGAGAAAATAGAACTAACAATTAACAAACTAATCTTTTCAAAATTTTAAATTATGATATATAATTATGATGTTACGCATAATATTATTATTATAAATAATATCATAATAATTATATTTTTTATTTTTTATAATTTTATTAATCAAAATATAATTGCAATTATGATTCTAAGGCAATTATAATTCCAATTGCTTAGAATCATAATTTTGAGAAAAAAAAAATGGAAAGCTGCCTAGGTTTTGATAATATTGTTGGATGGCTAGGGTGTGAGTACATAAAACAAAAAGGGATAAGATCTAAGAAAAAGCTTCGAGATATAAGATATGAAAGCATTTTAGCTTTTAAAACCACAAAAGTAAGAGGAAGTAGGATGTCTAGGGTCTATAAGGAAAGTTTTTATGAATGAAAAATAAGAAGACAATTTTTTTTATTTTCTCTCCCCCATTTTAATTTTTTCTTTCTTAAATAAAATCATCAATGTACCAAAAACAAGAAGGCAATTAAGAAAAACTTCAATGATATAACATATAATTACAAGACTTTTAGTTCAATTTCTTTTTTGTTTTATTACCCATGTAAGTAAAAGTGGGAAGGTTGTTGATGAGTTTAAGAGAAGATATTATAGAAATTAATTAAACATAAATAAGTGTTTGAACACTTTTTACTCTTTTAGTGCAAACACTCTCCAAGAGGAAGAAAGGTTTAAATGAAACAAAAGCGTCCCTTTTAGATTCCTTCTTGATTTCATAATAATATTTTTAAATACAAGCATCATTCTACTCAAAAGTAATAATTTTATTATTAGGTTCTTAGAAATAAACTAACTTTAAGACTCCAATGTTCCGATGTTGTCTCAAATAAGGACATGTAGAAAAGAGCATTTTGTTAATATATAAACTTAAACTAAGAGATTTGTGAGAAACAAAAGACATGTAAGAGTTCACACAACATAATACAACACAATATTACAACTTCAATCAATTTTTTTAATGGTGAGATGGAAATTGCTTCTACAGGTCTCAATTGCCTCTATGTTGTCGTCAGTCTATCGGCAACTCAAACCGCAGGCTAAATGAATGGATGAGAAAAGTTAATTTGGTATATTATATATAACATTTATCTATTCATGACATGATCCGAGTTTTCTGTATCTATATATGATTTGTTAATGTGTTCTATTAATGATTTATTCTTCTGAAATAATTTTTATCAAAATTTTAAAATTTTTATTATACAATCTTTTTTTATTTCATTATAATTATAAAATTAAATCAAATAACTAGATCAAAGTAGTCAAGACTATTTGATCAATAAACTAGTTTTTTTACCAAAAACTACAATTTAAAGATATATTATAAATTATCGAATATCAACGACTGTAAATTTATGATTTTAATAAAGGAAGAAGAAGATCACATAAAAAAAATTATGTGAATTTTGTTTGTATTTGAATAAAAAATTTGTTGAGATAAACAAATTACAAACTAAATAAATCAATCACAGGTAATTTAATTTTGATATTTTAAATCATACATAAACAAAATAAATTTAAATCATATGGATAAATTATAGTTTTCTAATTTTTTTTACAACACCCTATCACACTAAAAGAAATGTGATTTACAACAATAAAAGTGATAAATTATTTGGCGTATTTATAATATTAGGCTTTGTAAAGTTCAAAAGAAAATATCAAATGTTATTGTACTATTAAATATATCAATTTATTTATTTGAATTTGATTAAGAATAGCTCAACGATTCAAGTTTTATACCGTGGAAAAGAGTTGATTGCACATGCAACTGCATCACATCAAACTCACAATATAAACAAGGTTGTGCCAATCACAATATATATATATATATATATATATATATGGAAACGACTTGAAATAAATGAAAAGGTAGTTGCACATTTAGCTTAATCGAGATGTGAACTCCACACGTTTATATTTGACCAATTGCCTTCACAATCAAAATCTAAATATAGATGTGAATTCCACATGTTTATATCTGAGCAATTGTCTTCACAAACAAAATCTTTTACACTCATACATACTATCTCCATATTTATCTCTATATCAGTTGAAGTAAAAAAAAAAAAAAAAATACTTTAAATAAATATAAAAAATTTAAAATTTTATTTATTATACACACAAATACACATATAGACAATGAATGAATATTATTTATTCTTATTTACATATTTGAATTTTTTATAACAATTTAAATGTTTATTTGCCGCTGTAGGTACACAGCCAGCACTACCCTAAAATACAATCGACTACAACCTCTGTTGAAGTAAACTTATTCTTCAATAGTATCAGATGATATACAAAAGTGCAAAAGTGCATCTTTTATGTTTATTATGAGTCCAAATGAAGTAGCGGATCTCTCACAGTGGAAATCAGAAGAGAAATTATTAATAAAATTCAAGATATGCTTAGTTTATACCATCAAATAACCACAAATCTTAGTGTTTATCTTCAGAAGAAAAGATCTATGAAAACAAAGGTCACTATGATTCAACAAGGTCACCACATCCTGTAAGAACAAAATTGAAGTCATATTCTAACATTCATATAATCAAATATGATTTCATCACTGTCAACTAACAATGCTTGACTAATAAACAAAATCTACATCACAAGAACTACTCAACACTGCCTGTGCAAAAAATGCATGACTATGGTTTCAAGTGTAAAGTTTAAAAGAAAAAATGAATGAAAGATTACCAAAAAAAAAAATCTATCATCAGTAGTTCAGCAAAGAGTACTTAATCCTAAGTACAATTTTTCCTTTTTCCACTCCAAGCTTAGCCCCAGTGACTAGCCAATGACCAGGAATATCTTGGGGCCCTTTGGACATTTCTGTCATATCCACAATTTTTGCCAGTTTTCCAATGTGAATTGAAATATCTTCCTTTTTATCCCCTGATGTTCTCTTTGTTACTGATGATGATGCACCATCCTGCCTCTGTGCAGCAGGAGGAGTCGACGGGTTGTGATCCCATACAGACCGCCTTATTGTACAACCTGGTACCTTGGAGAAAAGGAGTTTGAGGTGTAACACATTTTTGGCACCAAAGTCCCAAACACCAAGCTGAGCACCTGTGACAATGTGAACACCAGAGAGGTCCCCAATGCTAGTTTCAGTGTATTCGATTGGTGCCGTGCTTACATGTGAGAAGTTCTTCCACTTGATTGGCTCAAACCAACGGCTATCTTGCTCCTCGGGACCCTGCCACTTGGGAGCACCTATGGCCATGTGCACATCCCAGTGGGGTTGAAGGTTTTTCGGGAGAGACACTAAATGCTGCAAATGAATTGCTAGTCGATTCTGTTTGTTGCCTTCTAGGCTAAGCCTGAGCCCTGTGACGGGTTTGCGTCCTACTGTTACCTGTAACGTCAAGTCATTTTGTTGGCCAAAGACAAAAGTTAAAACACTAAACATTTTTGTAGTATTAACTCTAAAAAGAAAGAATACAATATATGATTTAACAAAAACTACAAACAAACTGCCATGAGGAGCATACATGTCAAAGATATATTTCAACTCCAACGTCAATATCATTTTTGTTAGTCTCAAACTGTGTTATTTGAAGCATTAAGAAAATGCCTTTTACACTTTTTTTCACATACATGTGAAGGAATCTTGCTCAAATCCACAAGTTCTGTTAATTTAGCTCCAACATTTTAAAGGTTTATGCTTATTCAAATGGGCACGGTTATAGCAGTTAGCAAACTAAAATATATGTTCTGTCAAGGAGTCCAAAATTTTATTTCTTATTGCAATATGTGTGAACCTGTTAGCCTTTCACTTTCAATGGTTAGATTGCTTGAGTTCAGTCTCTCAGCATTAAGGAGTACTAAAAATTGACAGAGAATTGAAAGAAGTTTCAGAACTTACTCTATGTTATTTGAAATTAATAGTCATTTTTTACATAATCTGAAATTTATCTTTGATCAAGTAGGATTTAGTAAACAGCACCTGATCTGGACTAACATAAAGCTTTGGTCCCATCAAGCTGAACTGAAGGGAGGGACATACTGGCTCCTTCCTTTGTAGATTGTTGTGCTCTGGTGCCCAAACACGAGTTATTTGGAAATCCAAGAAATACTGTAGGTCTTCTATAGGTGGTTTGTCTGGTAGATATAACAGAAAGGAGAATAATATATCTTATGAACAAACCATGTACAACTATCCAGTACTAGTACGTCTCAAAATTATCTTAAATTATGAGTATCATGTCTAAAACTGCAGTAACTTTATAGCTAAGGTTTTTTCACTCATTGAAGGCATAATCACTGAAGGTCAACAAATGTCCACAATTTCCTCCAAATTCCATCAATCACGGACTTAAAAAAAGTAAACATCTACAAGAAAATAAGAATACTACGGTGACTGCTTTGAAGCTGTATTGTTTCAGAGTTCCCACAAATTGTTTATTTTCATTCTGTTTCTTTATTTTTTTAATTTCTATTTTTCTTTGATTAAATTTTCAATTCAGTGTAAGTAGCTAATACTTGTTGGTTAGAAGAAAACATCACATCATTTAAAACCATCTAGCTAGATAGTGGGAATTACACCTAAAAAAAATTTGAGCTGTTCATTGCTTCTAGGAACCCCTTAATTGTAATATTATTAAATAATTGATGTAATGAATTTTACAGGATAAAAACAACTTACATTCCAGGTATAGCTCAATGGCACGGGTCAAATGCTTTACACCAGGCACTCCTTCAAGAAGAGAAACAATGGGTGTAAATGTCATGTTAATTATATCTGGTGTCGATTTTACTGTCTCCACCCATTTAGCATGACTTTGCTCAAGATCATCCCCACCTCTCCTCCTGAATATGACAGTAACATCCTGCAGCAAGAAGGAAAAAAGGTCATTTTTATCCCATGAAACAGTGACTGAATGACTTTGAACAAAGCCCAATGCAGAGAAATAGATAGATTGATAGATACAGAGAGAGCAAAGAAATAAAATCCAAGTGCTGCAATAAAGACTAAGCCAGAAGCTGCATCAATAAGCAGATGCTAAAAAAAAAGGGGGGGGGGGGGGGGGGGAGGGAAGAGAAGTTTATCTTCTAAAGAGGTTTAAAAAAAAAAAGGAAAAAAACCCCGGTGCCTAAAACACACCTTTTCC
>JANHAO010013837.1:0-15639 GCA_026873985.1 Saraca asoca | reverse complement strand
TTCATCAGGTATTTCTTTAACCCTCTATATTATTAAGATTAAACATGTTATAAATTAGACTAATTGTGATCTAGGTTTTTCAATTAGGACTTTAGCATAAAATGCTTTTTAGGAGGGAGCATATGGTGAACTAAGGTGAGCATTGTGGCACTAGTCTAAGGGTATGAGTGTGTGGCTTGGTGCCTTTCCCTACATACTTGAGAGTCTTGTGACGAGGCTTTTACATGAATAAAAGAAGTAGCCCATCTTTAATTGAAATATTGTCTTATAAATTTAGCCTTTTTGGTCATATTTATTCATATATGTTTGAATTGTGTGAATGTATCTTGTTTGCCATATGTGTGAATTGGTTGCTTATGTGCTTTGTGAATTGTTACTTATGGTTGTCTCAATGTGATAGATATTGTGGGTGTTGTCCATTATTTTAGAAATTAAGATAGTGTATGATTGGTTAGATGGCTTTTTCTTATATACTAAGTAATAAGTTTCAAGTGAAAAGACTAAGCATTATATGTTCCAACAATTGAGCTATTAAACTATGATAATTTGGTATTAGAGTGTGGTTGAGATCATACTTTTATGTTTTCCACTGCACCCTTTCAAAATGCCATTATATTAAAGAAAATGACGTCCACTAAACACTTTGATGCAAATGACGTTGCACTCAGGAATCTCAATGGAGTTGTTGAAGCCATAAGAAATTTGCAAAGTGAATGGATCCATGAACTCTTTCAACGAGCCAAAAATTGGGAATTTCTCTAGCACCGAGTCTTGAATCTTGACGCTAGAGTGAGAGTCGAAGGAATTAGGACTGATGATGCTCTACAAGTTGGTAAGCAGCTTGTTACTATTGAGAAGATTCAAAAGGATTTGAGGGATGCTATAAAAGACCTAACCAATGAGGTGAAGGATGTTGTAGCAACTTTTCATGGTGAGATGAGCAACGTAGCAACTTCAGTAAAGGTACTGATGATGACCATTGGGAATAGTTTGCAAGAGGGTGGTGTCTTAGAGGAAAAGGGAATGGTGAAAATCCTTGAACCAACGCCATATGTAAGGGAAAAAGATATGCAATAGCTTGAGAATTTTGTGATTGGTATAGACCAATACTTCCAAGCAACTATCATTACTTCGAAGGAAGCTCAGTTGAACAGAGCTACTATATTCCTCACAAATATGGGAAGAGTGTAAGCAAGAACTGAAGTTGTATTTTTATCTTGAGAATGTTAACTATTTGACCAAGCAGAAGCTGAGAGAGTTGAGACAGGCATGATTAGTTTAGGACTAAGTGAAGAAGTTCACAATTATCATGTTGGATATAAGGGACATGACTTAAAAGGATAAGATATTTTATTTTGTTAATAATCAATCCTAAGAAGCTACCATGGAACTTCAAAGGAAAAGAGTTCAAAGCCTCTTGGGAGCAATTACTATAGCCAAGCACTTATATGACTGCAACATTTGCTTTTCTAACTTAAAGTTCTATAGGGGGTCACATACTACTAGTGGTGACTTGCTAAGCAAGGGTGATAAATCCTAGAGTGGGGGAGAAGACAATAGAGTGTGGTCCCACTTGTAAGTTTTAGCATCATTTTGAACATCCAACAACAAAGAAAAGTCCAAGACCATAGCCTATTTCTTATCCTTTGGGCCACAAAGAGTAGTAGAGTGTTCATAAAAGGCTGCCCTGAATGCCTTACAAGCCCAGTTTCAAGAAGAAGCACAAAGAGGCCATAAAGGTGGTAATGAAGGTTCTAATGGAGAGGATATGTCTTATGGGAGGATCGGTGCAATTTGATTCTTAGAGCCCCAAAAGTAATTAGGCAACAACAAAGTGTGGTAGATCTCATCCCTACCAAGGCTCTATTTGTGCAAGGAGTTGTATAAGTTCAAGAGAACTAGCCTGCATAATAGTAGTGAAGGTAGTGGATGAGGAGCATCAAGAGAGATGTGTGGAATATGCAAATCTTTTTAATAAGGAGTTTATGGAGGAGCTAGAGGGTGTAATGTGTGTTTGAGTAGCAACTGTCTAACACACACATTTTATTTTATCTTAGTGTGATGTTCTTGCATGTAGAGATATTCACTTAGTCGCAAGGATCAACTTACGGCAAAGGCTTTAGTTTATATTACTTTGAGAGTGCTAATGTTTAGTCAAAAGAGTACTTTGTGGCAATGACCTTGGAAAGTATGGGCGTGTGCAAGTTATAGCAAGAGTAATAGATAGCTCTTTGTTCAACCTTATCGACCATGGTAGAGGATACCATCAATATGTCATATTTGAGTGATTGTGGAGACACCATTAGGATATTTTGTTCATGTTTGAGGAGTGGTGTTATTCAAATAACAGAGTATGTAGCAAAATATGATGGATTGTTGAAACCACACGAGCAAACTTGTGAGTGTGAAATGAGACTTGCAAACAAGTTATGTTTTGTCAATACGAAATGAGGCTTGTACCCAAACAATACATAAGACTTGCTTTTCCCAAATAATGCATGAAACTTGTTATGCCGAGCTCATGCTTAAGCTACAAAGATAGTCATCCCGAGAATTGTAGAGATAGCTCACTTTTCATTTTTAACAATAAGTCAAGGAGATAAACAGAAGAAGAGCTAAAGAAGAACATATTGGAGACTTTCAAAGAGTAGCATCTATATAACTTAGGTTAATGGAGTTGTAAATTTTATATACTTATTACACATAAATTCCATAAAAAATTGATTTTTTTTAAAAAAAAATGACAAGATTTTGTATATAAATTACAACTCTAATTTTGGAATTTCATAAAATCTTGTAAAATTCTTAAGTACATACCATAACCTTACCCTTATTTTAATTATATTATTAAAATATTATTTAATAATATTCATAATATAATTTTAGTTTTTACTATAACATGAATTTTGACCCCATTGTCAAAGTTCGGATTTGTCACTAATTGTTGTTAAAAGAACCATATGCATATCTTGAATTAAATTTAGGATTTAATTTTGGTCCAATTATGTGCAATAAAGTTTGGATTAAATTCATCTATTAATAGGGTTTGAATTAAATTTTTTCACTAATATGGATGCTCACATAGACGATGTCACTTATGATATGTTTAGGAGTTAGGAGAGAAAGGGAAAGGAAGAAGCCAAGGCAGAATGAAGGGCAAGGAAAGAGAGGAGAATGGATAGTTAAGTCATAACTTCCGCTCTCTTTGTTTGGATGTTTGAAAAATCTTTCAAAATCTTTCAAATTAGAGGAGAGTAAAAATGCTAGTATTGGAGGATGTTGGAGGGTTTTAGAGGATTAATCATAATCTCCCATTCCTTTTTTCTCATTCACTAAAACTCTCAAACAAGGAAAATGTTATTCAACATCCTTTCATTTCCTCTCTTTCCCCTCCATTATCCTCCATCCAAACATACTATTAATTTTGATAATTTTGGCCATGTCAAAAATGAGAACATTAAAAAAAATGAAAAAAAAAATGCAAAACAATCATGTTGAAAAATGGTTTTAAAGGTAGGCCAAAATGATAAAAAGCTTGCAAAATAATATGCGGCGGTAAAAAAAACCTCAATAGTTTTGGCTTTATATAATTTAGGATATATATTTCATGCATCAGCAGTATGGTGTATTGTGTTCAAATTACTGGTATTTTTTTTTATATAATTTAGGATTCTATTTCAAGCACTAGCGCTGTATTGTATTTGAATTAGTAATGCAAGTTTGGCACCGCACAAGACTGCCATAGGTGGTGCGGCACTGCTTACAGACACTACAAGTGATGGAAGAATTGATGACGATTGATTAATACTGTGATTAAGAACGGTGGTTTGAGGACCTCAATAATTCATTGTTTGATTAATATAGTTTTTTGTATTTCGAATAGTCTTTGGTTGTGTCTTCATCATTGGTGTTGTCTTCATCGATGATTGTCTCTGATTTTCTGAACGGTGTTCTATTTTGTAAAAAAGGGATAAATTAAGAGCATTTGTGCTTAACTATTTTTGGAATGTAAGATTTCATTTCCGATTTTCTTGCTTGGTGTTCTAGTAATTTTATTAATAGGGCGTAGCTATATTTGCAATCACTTTTACTAATTGACTTACAGCTGTTTGGAATAGTTAAAACAAATTTTCATTTTATTTTTAAATAATTTTCTTTTTTGAATGGTTTTTGAATTTAAGTTAAAAAATATTTTATTTTATTTTATTTATAATTTCTATTTTAATTACATTTATGTATTATAAAATTCATCAAATTTATAAAGAATTTACTATAATTCATTTAATTTGGCCTAAAACATATGTTACAGTTAAAAAATTTATCCAAATTGTTATTTACTGTATCAAAGTCTACTTTTAAATTGAATTCTATATATTTTTCAATACGTTTCAAATAAAAGAATTCATGTACTGGTGATGCTCCACAAGTCGACGAGTGGCTTATTGTTATTGAGAACACTCGGAAGGATTTGTGGATGCTATGAAAAACCTAACCAACAAGGTGAAGGATGTTGTAATAATTTTTCGTGATGATATAAACAATAGAGCAACCTCAATGAATGTATTGATGATAGTCATTGGGAATGATTTGTAAGACGGTGGTACCTCAAAGTGAAGGCTAATGGTGAATATCCCTGAACTAAGGCCATATATGGGGGAAAGAGATGCACAGAAGCTCAAAATTTTGTGTTTGATATGGACCAAGGTTTCCAAAAGCTATCATTACTTTAGAGGAAGCTTAGCTGAAAAAAGCTACTATGTTCCTTGCAAATATGGGAAGAGCTCATGCAGGAACTGAAGTTGCACTTTTATCTTGAGAATATTAACTATCTGGCTAGGTGAAAATTGAGAGACCTGAGATTGACAAGATCAATTTAGGACTATGTGAAGAAGTTCAAAGCTATCATGCTACTTTGAAAGGATATGCTCAAAAGGATAACTTATTTTGTTTTGTTGATGATTTATCACGAGAAGTTGCCATGAAACTCTAAAGGAAAAAAGTTTAAAGCCTCACAAAAGTGGTGACCACAGTTGAGCACTTGTCTAACTACAACATTAGCTTCTTTAGGTTGAAGTCCCATGGAGGAGGCTCCTAGTGGCGGCTACTTAGACAAGGGTGACAAATGCAAGAGTGGGATAAGAGGCAATAGAATGTCATCCCACTTATAAGTTTTAGCATCATCTTGGACTTTATAGTAAAGGAAAGTCTAAGATCATAACCTGTTTCTTATGCAATGGGCCACATAAGTAGCAGAGTATTCATAAAAAGTTGCCTTGAATGCCTTACAAGCCTAGCTTCAAGAGAAGGCACAAGGAGGTGATAAGTGTGGTAACGAAGGTTTTGATGGAGAGGTTACGTCTTGTGTTAGGATTGGTGTGATCCAATTTTTAAAATCCTAAAAGTAGCAAGACAATAACAAAGCGTGAAAAATCTTATCCCTTATTTTCCTATATTCATTGTACTTGCATAAGAATACGAGACACATAATAGTGTTTCATATACCACTAATGTAAGTACAATTATATTACTGATATCGTGATACAAATCCAATAATTTATATTTGACTACAGTTATCTCATTAGTAAAACTAATTTAAACAAATTAAAGTACACATAATGTATTCAAGGGCAGAGACAGAGTGACCATCGAAAGCTTTGGGCCTAAAAAATCATGATGTCTTAATTTTTATGTATAATAATTTTAAATCGAATTAAAAAAAACTTAAATATTATATATGTTTTATAAAATTTTAATACTTGACCCACCAAGTTAAAAGTCTTAGTAACACCATTAAATAGATTAGATTTATATTTCATATATCAATGATATGAAACACTAAATCTCGTTACACGGAGGAAAGGGAAAGGACTCTGTTTTCTTGATTTGAAATCAGAATGGGTGAGATTGGGGAAGAGCCTATGAACTCTTGATTTTTCAGAGATCTCACCACAAGACTGCCGTAGATGGTGTGGCACTGCTTATGGACACTGCAAGTGGTGGAAGAATCGATGATGACTGATTAATACTGTAATTAAGAAGGGTGGATTGAGGAGCTCAATAATTCATTGTTTGATTAATGTAGTTTTTGTATTTTGAATAGTCTTTGGTTGTGTTTTCATCATTGGTGTTGTCATCATCGTTGATTGTCTTTGATTTTGTGAATGGAGTTCCATTCTGTAAAAAAAAAAAAAAAGGGATAAATTAAGAGCTTTTGTGCTTAACTATTTTGGGAATGCAAGATTTTATTTTCAATTTTCCTGCTTGGTGTCCTACTAATATTTTTAATAGGGTGCAGATATTTTCATACAAAATTTTGCTAATTGTTTCGAATAAAAAAATATTTTATTTTTAAATGATTTTTTAATGATATTTGAATTTGAATTAAAAGAAAGTTCATTTCATTTTATTTATAATTTCTATTTTAATTACACTTACATATTTTAAAATCCATTAAATTTATAAAAAATTTTACTAGAATTTATTTAATTTAACGTAAAATATGTCATATTAAAAGCTTTATTATAATTCTAATATTTTATTTATTATGATATCATTAAAATCTACTTTTTAATTAAATTTTATGTATTTTTTAATATCTTTAAAATAAAATAATTTATGTACAAATGAATTAAAATCATTATGTTTGACATAATTTTTAAATAATAAAATTTATTTATAAATAAATTAAAATAATTTATATTGAAATGAAATGAAATCGCATAAATCAGATTCCAAACAAATATAATGCGTACAACCGAAATCCATTGAAGCCATCGAAAATCTCCCGTCCAGTTGAGAGTGTGTAACTGATTATATCAAATTGCAGGCGCACACTGCTTTGTTATTAATGTAGCTGCACTTTAACATCACACGGTAGTTTTGGATTAGGCAAGACAGAATAATTGTTGTTAAAAAAAACGTGCATGTCTTGAATTAAACATATGATTTAGTTTTGATGCACTCATCTGTATATAAACTCTAAACTCTAATGGGGCGCACAAAGGACATATTAATATAACATATGATATGAGAAATAAATATGATAGTATAAGATAGAACATTGAAGGGATAAAATATTAAATTTTTGGGTATTTAATATATAATCGTAGAAGTAATTTGATAGTATAAACTTATCTTATCATTCATTTGTTACTAAACATGTATATAACATGATAATATTAAAAAAATTTAAATAAAATTATTTCTATTCTTAATAACAATTAATGTTATAATTACTTTGTATTTTTTGATAATTATAAAATTTTCAACATTTTTTAATGAAATTATCAAACAATAAACTAAATCAATATTTTACTTATATTTCTTGATTTTTTTTTCTCTCTAGTCAACTATATTCTGAAGCCACAAGAAATACAAGAAGAAAGAAAAATAAGAGAAGGATAAGAAGTCTAATCAAAAGCAATTGATTCGATTACATCACCAAAAAAAGTATTGGAATGATATATATATATATATATATATAGGTTAATGTTTGTTGACCGTGGATTTTGGTTCTAAGCTAAACTCCAACCAACGGGGGATTCTTTTGGGATCTCAAGCTGTAATCTGGTTATAAATGTAGTAGAAGAAGGGAAGAAGAAGAGGAAAAGCAACAGAAAACACAGAACTTTTAATGTGATTCGGCCAAATCCGGACAGAATCGGACCCTATGTCTACAGTAATGTATTGATCTGAAAGTATTTTTGCAGAGTTTCAATATGATAGCTTCGATCCTCCTAACGTTCATCTCCTTCTTTCTATTTATAGAGGAGAGAATGTTACAATTGTAATTTTACATATAGCAAATCTATTACATCAAACATTTAATGTATAAGACAGAATGGACAGACTAAAATCCTATAAGTCGGCTTCTATAAATTGCTTTCTGCAAATGGGCCCCATGTGTCTGCTGGGCTATACATACGCTTGTCTCTTGCTTAACGAGCTCTCGGGTCAGTGGTCGGACCTCGCAAGCCAAATTCCTCGATCTGGGGGAGCTGCTGCCTTCTGAAATAGCAAGGTCAAACTCATTCTCGTTGGGGTGAGCTCAGACAAAGGAGGATATTAGCGATGCAAGTTGGAACTTAGCATTCTAATTGTCTTAGCGAGCCGAGGTCTTGCTGCGCTCAGGCTACTTGCCAGCCTATTAAGGATATTCTGGATTTCATATATAACATAAGCCCCTAACTCTCAGCTCGTTTTGCGAGCTGGGAGTTAGAACTTTTCGAAAGTCATTCAGTCAAAGTCTTAACAGAATCCTTCGTTTCATCTATTCTAGGACATACTTCCTGTAGTATGTGCCTTACAATTACTAGTGAGTCAACCATGTTCTTTTCCAAGACAATGAATGAAGGTGGTTGGGGGATTCATCTGTACCCTTTGGTGAGACTGGGCTTAGCTCTATTTAAGGCAGAAAAAGTCTTTTTTGCTCCTTCACTGAGCAAACGATGAATATCCTAGACAAGCCTCCTTTACTTCTGGCGTTCTATCTTTCCACCGTGGTGTGTATGGCATGTTGCATATGAGGCTTAGAAGACATGGCTTCTCGGGTAACATGGAGGGATCTCTTACGGATATCAAATTATGTCCTCACGGCTTCACCATGAGGTTTTTGCCCCGTCGGCCAGGCTCCTGCCGCTTCTTGAGTTACTTTCTTTACAAATCAAAAAAGGAACTGTGGTTGAGAAGAATAAGGAGTAGCTATGCTCGTTCCCTCTTTGGCTAGCGGGAGTCAAGTTGAGGAAGAGCTTGCTGTTGAGGAAGGCACTGGAAGAAAAATTTTGAGGACTCAAGCAAGCTCGCGAGTTCTAGTTAGCAAAGGCTCACCTCTCAACGGATGACCCTCTGATTGGTGGGAGCTTTCCCCTTGTGTGGCAATCTTTCTTCTAGAAGGGACTAACTGGAGCCTTCCTCTGACTTGTATTTTGACTCATTGTGATTTGTATTCTGACTTTTCTGATGTAATTTTACCTTGTTGAGGCTTTTTAATGAATAAAATCTTCTTTCTGATTTCTGTGTGCTATTCTTAGCTTTCTGTATCCCATAGACAATAATGCAAACTCTTGTGGTTCGCAATGAAATGTTCAAATATCCAATCGGTCAAACTCCCTTATAAGCAACAAGCATGAGCAAAAATTCTCACAAATAAATATATATTATATGAGCAAATTGCATAAAGACTGTGTCTAACAGAAAGTCACATGACAGCTGCAAACATCAGGTCGCATGAGAGCTGGGAACATTTGATCACATGAGAGATGCGAACATTTGGTCACATGAGAGCTGCGAATCACAATGATTCCATTGCCTTAAGCGAATAATCAAGTCAATTCCTGCACTTTAGTGAGCACACAGTTGCGCTGGCATTAAGTGTTTAAGAATACCTCGGCGCCTCAACGAGCGCGTAGCTATGCTAGCATTGCAAGTATGTTTTGAGCATCTCCACACCTCAATGAGCATGTAACTTAACTAGTTAAATGAGTTTATTTTGATCATATCCACACCTCAATGATCCTGTAGCTCAACTAGTTAAATGAGTTTATTTTGAGTGTCTCCATGTCTCAGTGAGCTTACAGCTCAACTAGTTAAGTAAGTTTATTTTGAACATTTTCACACCTCAGTAAGCCCGCAGCTCAACTAGTTAAATGAGTTTATTTTGAACATCTCCACACCTCAGTGACCCCGCAACTCAACTGATTAAGTGAGTTTATTTTGAGCATCTCCACGCCTCAATGAGCCTGCAACTCAACTAGTTAAGTAGTTTATTTTGAGCAACTCCACGCCTCAGGGAGCCCATAACTCAACTAGTTAAGTGAGTTTATTTTAAGCGTCTCCATGCTTCAACATGCTTACAGCTCAACTGGTTAAATGAGTTTATTTTATGCATCTCCACGCCTTAATTGAACTAAAGATTGCAATTGGATAATGAGTTTCCGGGATGAGCCCCGGTGCCTCAGCTCGAAAGCTGGCAACTTTCGTCAATTTGTCTCCAGAATGAGCTCCAAGGGGCCTTAACCAAACCAGAAGCCACGGTTGGCACAAAGCCACTTTAGAGATTTAAAAGAGTTGACTGCATGTGAGTTACGAAAATTATGAACATTTGATAGTGCGGAGGAGATCAGAGAGAGAGAGATGAAGACAATAATAGCAAGCAAATTGGCAAACAACTTTCAACAAAGACAAAGGAAATTATTTACATTAACTCTTGAATTTCAAATACATTGTCAAGGTATAATTCTAATGAGCCCCCCGACTTTTGGCCAGCATCTCGCTGGGGAAGTTGAGATCGCTGCCTCACAGGCCACACCATGTACTCCCTTAGACGGCCCCTTCTGATCAGGTATTCTATTGTGTCCCTAAGGGCCCAATAGTTTGAGGTTCTATGGCTAGCTTCATTATAATAGGCACAAAACTCTTCTTGGTTCCTGCACCTATAAGGGATCTTAGAGGGTGCAGGCATCCCGAAGTCCTTTCTATCCTTTTCTATCATAAAGCTCCTATCTTGAGAGTCTGACAGGATGTTGTATTGTTTGTGGTGGTCTAAATGCTAGGGTCGCTCACCTTTGGGCCTTTTGAACTTCCTTGCAGTTCATTCAGAGTAATTACCCCGGTCCACATTACCCCTCTTCTTGCTGTAAGAGGAGGCAGCTTTCTCATTCTTCCTGTCAGACTTTCCCAAGCCAAAAGTCTCTTTTCATTTGACCTGCTTAGCAGCTCGTTCATAAAACTCGATAAGGTCCTTTACTGGGGACTTGTACAAGCTTTTGTACAACTTTCCATCTTTGCGGAGTCCCATGGATATCATTACCAACATGGTTTCTTCAGATGAATTCTCCATTGAATTGGCTTCTAGCCTGAACCTGGCAATATAGTCCCTTAGGGACTCATGCTTATGTTGGAAGATCATGGTGAGATGGCAGAGGGGACGAGTTGTCTCTTCAGCACTCGGTACTAGCCAACGAACTTCTATTGGCAATCTTCCCAACTACAAATCAAGCGAGCTGGGAGGTTTCTAAACCAAGTTCGAGGCACAACTCCCAGTATAGCCAAGAAAACTTGACATTTAACCAGGGGATTAACTGTTTGTAAGTCCATCTGAACATTGAAAGAATCTAGATGGTTATACGGATCAGAGTCCCCATTATACAACAGAATCGCAGGGACCTTGAGCTTGAGGGGAAGGGCCCGAGCCTCGATTTCCTCAGAAAGTGACGACCTTTCTTTGTAGCGAGCTCGGTCATTCAAAGCTCAAAGGAGTTCCTCCAACTGAATCATTTTTTGGAATAATTCTTCAACCAACGGGTCCCATGCCCTAGATTGTTAGTTGGAGGACTCCTGGATTCTTTCGTCCTTATGGTCGCGAGAGTTGTGACCTAGAGTTTGCTCTTGTAAGCAGTGAGCCAGAGAATTTTCTTGATTGGCGTTACCCAAACATCCAACTTGCTACTGCTGGCAGCAAGTTGGACATTTGTGTGTGCAGTAACTTCGGCCTACTTCTGCACACTTTATGCTAGTGTCGTGACTACTCTAGTCAATTTTCCCATCATATTTTCCAGTTTTTCCTAATGTTAGAGCCAAGCCTGCATTCTATCAGTGCCATTGGCAATGGCAGCAGGTTGAACAGAACTAGCTAGGGGTAAACCAATGGTTGTGCCAATGATGAAAGTAGTGGAGGACTTTGTTGTAGACACATGGCCTTCCGGAGGATTAAGCAATGCATTTGAAACTCTGATGGCTCTTCCCTTAGCTATTACAGCAGAAAACAAACTAGAGAACATATGAGATCCCCACAGATGACGCCAAAATATTGACAGTAGATTTTGGTTCTGGATAAAACTCCAGCCAGCGAGGGATTCTTTTAGGATCTCAAACTATAATTTGGTTACAAATGCAATAAGCGAATGAAGAAGGTGAGAAAAAGCAGAAGAGCAGCAGAAAACATAAAACTTTTAATGTGGTTCGGTCAAATCCGAACAAAATCGGACCCTACGTCCATGGTAATGTATTGATCTGAAAGTATTTTTGCAGAGTTTCAGTATGATAGCTTTGATCCTTCTAACATTCATCTCCTTCCTTTTATTTATAGAGGAGAGAATGTTACAATTGTAATTTTACATGCAACAAATCTATTACATCAAATATTTAATATATAAGACAGAATGGACAAACTAAAATCCTGTAAGTCGACTTCTACAAATTGCCTTCAGCAAATGGGCCCCATGTGTCTACTGGGCTATACATACACTTGTCTCTTACTTAACGAGCTCTCGAGTTGATGGTCGGACCTTGCAGGACAGATTCCTTGGTCTAGGGGAGCTACTGCTTTCTGAGGTAGCGAGGTCGAGCTCATTCTCGTTGGGGTGAGCTCGGGCAGAGGAGGGTGTTGGCAACGCAAGCTGGAACTTAGCGCTCTGATCATCCTAGCAAGCTGAGGTCTTGCCACGTTTGGGCCACTTGCCAGCCCATTAAGGATATTCTAGATTTCACATATAACAATGTTAAAGTGAGAATGATAAATTTTATTTGGATGAATTGTGATGGAGGTATATTTGAATTTACAAAATCAATGTCATGCCTGTTGAAAATTAAGTGATATAATAAAAAAAATATAGGTTAAGAATAAGGTGGAAATGATAAATTTCATTCAAATTATTTACTATTGTAATAGGTTCAAAGGAAAAGAATTAATTTATTTTGTGTTGATTATATAACATGAGTAAATCAAATTATATTATACTATTTTGTGCAGAGTCTAAGCACCTAATAAAATATGGCAGTATTTATTTATATTATCATGTCTCTCTTATACAATACATCAAAAAAACCTTAAAGTTTTACTCTATTATTTATTTATGCATTGTCATATCATAAAGAGTTAATTTTTTTTTACTATTAGTAAAAGTTTTTAATTAATCTAATTTTTTAAAATAATGTAATAATTTATTTATTGATAGTGTAAAAATTTATATACTAGCCTTAGATCAAATTTAGACCCTTAAATTGGTTAACATGAATAACTTTTAAAATCTTGTGTAAGTTACGTATATAACAACTCAAACTTTAAAAAATAATTTATTACCTATTCAAATTTTAAGTTGATCTTAGCTTTTAACTTAATTTACTTAAAATAAAACTTGTTAGTTCTCTTTGGTTTTGCCTTATTGAAAGTCTCAAAGATTAATTTACCAAAATTTATTTTTAAGGACATATTGATGTTAAGTCTGGTTATAGGTTTTTTTTTTTACGTAATATATTATTTTAATTTGTATGGCATTATAACATTAAGGAAAAACATTACTTTACCCCCCCCCCCTATAATTTGACTGATTTTTACAGTGATTCCATGTGATATAAACGGTCACTTTTCTTCCCTGTGGTTTGCTGAGTTTTTACAAAATCATATTGAAACTATTTTCCATTTAAAATCTTCAATTGTTCCTTCAAGTTCACATAAAATTAAAGTTAAATGGAAGATTTTGAAATGTCTGTATAATTCATTATCATGGGTCTTAAATATATTTTTTTCGGTATATATAATAAGTAATCATTTGTTTATGTATATTTCGTTCAATTACATAATTAGTTTTTCACAAATTTTATGGTAAAAAATTATCTTTGCAGAATTGTAATAGCTATAAATAAAATTAAAGTTCTTCTTGATTTCATTTGAAAAGAGTGGAAACAGACACAATTAATTCTATTAAATTTCATTATTTTTAATAAATATTTATTGATCATTCTAATAATTTTTTAAAAAGAATATCCAAATTAATCTTGAAGTTGAGCAGAATGATGAAATTAATGCATAAATTTTGAAATCCTACGTATTATTTTTGAAGTATGGATAAAAAATCTTTACTTTTTTAATTAATTTTAATAAGAAATCCTCACATAAAAATTTGTTGAACTTTAATCTTTTCTTTTTCACGGCATGTAGTCAACATTCAATTGACAGAAAAGAAAATATTTATTTTTAAAATTTAACATTATATCAAATTGCAGGCGCACGCTATTCTTAATTATTAACCTAGTTGCACTTTAACTTCACTCCGTAGTTTAGGATTAGACAAGACAGAATAATTGTTGTTAAATGAAACGTGGATGTCTTGTCTCCATGGTCGATTGACTTTGATTTTATGAATGGTGTTCTACTCTATAAAAATGGGAGAAATTGAGAGCTTTTGTGCTTTACTATTCAATACTACTATTCAGTACACTGACATTGCATGGTTCCAACATTATTCAATACCCTTCCTTATTCATTTCAGTCTCTCACTCCCTAATTCTAGTATTTTTTTCTAAGTCATCTATTAACAAGTAAGGAATATTTGATCAAACTAAACTATACAATTTTGATTGTTTTTAATAAAATTATCAAACAATAAATTAAATCAATATTTTATTTATACCTTTTAATATTTTTTCCTCCACTCAATCACGTGATGAAGTCATAAAAAATACAAGAAGAAAAAAAAATAAAAAAAAAGGATAAGAAGTTTAACAAAAACAAATTGATTTGATTATCTTATAAAAAAAAAGTATTGGAATGATAAATATATGTAAAGGTTAAAGTGAGAATAATAAATTATACTTGGATGAACAATGACAGAGATATATTCCAGTTGATAAAACTAAATCATGATTGTTGAAAATAAAGTGATATAAACATACAAGTTAAGGGTTGTTTAGAGCTAAATTTTGTAGATTGAAAATTTCTGATTCCATGATGGATCCTTTATAAAAAATAGGCAAGATTCTGATCTTTAAAAAATTTAAACGAAGTCATACAGCTGGAAACAATAAAGTATGTTCATTCTAAATAGTTGTGAATTACATCAAAAGGCACAATAATGAAATATGAAATTATAAGCATGAGAGTGAAAGAATTTTTAAAAACTACAAAGATTAGCAGAGCCCTAAATTATATAATAGAGCGTCACAAAAAACACAAAGTGTATTTGAGTAAGTTATCAGACAAAAATTTCAGATGCTCCCCTAGTGTGTGTTACTGCCTTGTTTATATGAACCATGGGTAGTTTTCTTCAATTAAATTTGTTAACAAGTAAGGAATATTTAATGAAATTGAAAATATAATTTTTTTTAAAAAAAATTATACTTATATTTAATTTATCTTTTAAATTTTATAAAAAATTAAAAATAAATTAAATAAAATACACAAACATATATATATATATATATTTAAAACTTTTAAGTTTTTGGCTCAATTAAATGTTTTTTAACAAGGATTGTAAGCTGAATGATTAACAAGACCCTTTTCCTAATGTTCTACCTCCTCGAGTGTTTTAATTTCCCACGTAATGTGCACTTTGAGCAAATGGATGAAAAATATATAGGATTGGCAAATTCCTCCGATTAAGTGCAAAATTTAAAGTGTACATCACCTCTTTTTAAAGTTTATATTTTTTTTTCACATACAACACAAAGTACAAAGAAATTACTGTTAGAATAAAATTCAACATATATGGGGCCACACATGTAAACATTAAAATGTATGGTCATTATTTAATAAGTCTAAATTAAGTGATCTAATTTAAAAATAAAGGTTAAGGCTTAAGGGGTATTTTTTGTCATGGAATTAATGTGTAGAGACATAAGATAATTTCTAATTTGATGAGGGGC
>JANHAO010013836.1:0-15638 GCA_026873985.1 Saraca asoca | reverse complement strand
TTCCCTTTCTTTTCAGTTATCCCTCTAAAGCTCTTATTGTTCTTCTGTAACTTTTCTCCAACACGCAGTCAGGGGTGTGATACCATGTAACATAGTTGACTGGATTTTGGTGTCAACAGAATGGTTTTTTAGTTTGCTAAGCTTTTATGCTTGATTGAATGTATTTGGTAAATTTACACTATTTCAAACTGTTTCAGATTTTCAGGTATATCTTAAGTTTTGGACTCAGATTTGGGTGATCCTTATGTTTTTAGAAGGCTAAGAGAAATATCTAAAAAGAAGTTTAAGAGTCCCTAACCCAGTTTAACTATTTTGAAGGTCAAACAAAGCCCACAAGCTAGAACAAAGTGCAATGTTGTAACCTAAAACCCATTTCAGTATTTTCATCATAAGTAGAGTTCCAAAAATCATTTTGGTGCAAAATTAAGCCCATAGGATAGTAAAGATCCACCCCAACAAGTTTTATGAAGTGCTTCAGGATAAACTATACTGTTTTGATTTAATTATATGGCTGTGAACTTATATGTTTAAATCTATTATGAATTAGACAACTCTAAAAACTCTGAAAACCTATCTTGGTTTTTTTGCCCATAACTTGAGCTAAAGATTAAGTTTTTATGCAAGGTCAAGGCTATTTGAAAGCTAAGCGATAGACCTACTTTCATATGAAGATTTTCATGCCCAAATAGGCCTCCTTCCAACCCTAAACAACATCCTAACCATGAGCCAATGCACTAAGCCTATAAATAGTTAGTTAAGCCTCTATTATAATATCCTCTACACTTTTTTTTTGTATTGTCTCTAAGTTTAAGGAGCAGAGATGCTTTGCTAGGGCAAGACTCTAGTCCTAAATTAGGTTTACTTTTTCTTTTAATTTTTGTATTTTATTTTTCATTAATATGTAACTAAACTCTCATCTCAATCTAAGGGAATCTCCACACCAATATTTTCTTACTTATGAGACTTAATCTTAATTTCAATTCATTCTTAATTTGATTATCTTAATTCCCTAATCTTACTACATACAATTTCCATAGATGATTAGTTAATAGGATCCATTAAGCAATTATTCATTATGAACTAATGCTAGCCAAATTTCCATTAGTAACTTATGGTTGTTTGTGACTGTTTGGTTAAAGTAGTAATAGGGGTTGACTTGATATTGAGGTAAGTTAATCTTCTAAGGGAATTAAAGGTAGTTAATTGGGTTATTGCTAGGGTAATTTAATTAATTAGTCTTAGTCTATTCAGAACTTAAAGCTATTAATAAATTAGTTCAAGTGTAGGGCTTTAACTAATTTAGCAATAAGAGCCAATTAGGTGCTAGGCTTGGTTAGCTAATTTAGGAGAAAATTATTAAGGATTAATTAGGAGTTCAACTTAATTAATATCTTGGATAAATGGTCAAAATGGGAGTAAAACAATAGAGTCAATGACCAAAAAATGAATTGGTTGCAATAGCCACTTAGATTGAGCCTTTCTACATCTACACTCCCTTCATTTATTATTTTGTTTTGATTTGCATGCAACATGTTTGATTCAATTCTTACTTGTTATTAAGTAGCCAAACCTACATCTCATATTGTATCACATATAAAATAGATTACCAATTTCTATGGATATGACTTGGACGCATCCTAACTGGTGGTTCAATACAATTTTTGGCCGATCTCAACAATCATCAGCAAGTTTCACAATCAATGAAAGAATTGGTGCTAAAATTTATTGAAATGGAGATTTAGTTACACATTAATACAGAAATAAAAGGAAAAAATAAAAGGAATGAAGAAACCTAATTGGGGCTGGAGTCTTACCTAAGCAGAGCCCTTCTCTTTCTCCAAATTAGAGATAATACAAAAATGAATCTAAAAGTTATTATAATTGTGGCTCAGCTAAGTATTTATAGGCTCACTGCACTGCCTCATGATTGAGCTACTGATTAGGGTTGAAAGAAAGCTTAATTTCATGTGGGCCCCTTGGAGTCCAATGGCCATGACCTTGCGCAAAAACTTGATTCCTAGCTCAAATTATAGGCCATAATCAAGACAACTTTCTAGAATAGTTCAACCCATAACAAAATTTAACACTTAAGTCCATAGCCATAAAACTAATTCACAATGTTGTAGTTTGACATCAAACCCTTCATAGAAGTTGTTGGAATGGATCATATTTACCTTATGGGCTTAGCTTTGCACTAAAATAATGAGTGGATCTCCACTTATGATGAAAATATTGAAATTGGTTTTGGGTCATAGGACATCACTCTATTTTAGCTTCTAGGCTTGAATTAACCTCCAAAACATCTGAATTAGGCTTTAAGCTCTGCATGATCCTTTTATCTCTTTCTCTTAGCTTTCCAATGGCATAATAATCACTTAAAATCAAAGTCCAAAGCTCAAGATATGCCTAAAAACATGAAACAGTGTAAGTTTACCAAATAAATTCAATTAAGAACAAAAATTGAGCAAACTACAAGACCAATTTCAAGTATCCAATTAAGCACATAAATATGATAAAAGACTAAGTATAAAGGGATATAAAATATATATAAATTATGTTCATCAACATTAGATTCACAGAAGCACCACCATTGAACAAGATGCTATTTATTGGTCGTTCATCAACACATGCTTTTATATGTCATGGTTGCAAATGACTTTTCATTTGTTATATTGGCTTCTCAAAGAAAGCATATGCATTTTCATCTAAAATGACTATTTTATTACAATCATTTTCATCATAGAAATTGTCAATTGAACCTTGCTCGAAACTTGTAGAAAAATCAATTGGCAAAACATTTACTATGTTAATTTCCATTTTTTGACCTTTAATTTTCAAATATTCTACTAATTCCACTTTCTCCTCTTCTTTCTTAGTGCCATTTGAATCTCTAGGGCTTGATGGAATTTGATCAAAGTATCAATCTATTTTTTGTTTCTTTCTAAAAGTAGCTTGTCTTTGCATTTGATACTTTTGAGTTCTTGTTAGAAGTGGAGTTTGGTACTTAGGGTTGTACCATTTGTTTTTCCCTTTTGAGATTCTGGGTTTTCACATTTGTTTCTCACTTGGTTGTGGTTTATTGGTTATCTCCTATTCTCTCAATATGTCCCCTCGAGGTCCTCAAGTTTAGTCAAAATAATTTTTCTCTTTTTTGTTCAACTGATTTTGATGATCAAAGTCAATTCTTTTGAAGACTGACTATTCTTTTGTATCCCTTTTTCTTTTTTTTTTTCCTTCTTGACAATTATATCCTTTGCACAACCAAAGTAGTTTTTTCATCCTTTTCTTTTACTTTTGGGTTTATTTTGTTGCATTCTCTTAAATGGACAAGTTAAACCTTTACTTCATTGTAATATCATTCACATCTGGGACACATTTTTACTATTCTACCTTCGATGTTAATCCTTTTGAAAAATTTTAAATTTGATGCACCTTCTTTTAGTAGGCTTTAGGTATGAAAGGCATATCTAAAGGATCATCACACTCATTGATGATTACCATGTTTGCTCAATTACATTCACTCTACTTGACTCCAAAGGTTTGGCATAATTTGAGCTTGTTAGGAAATGATCTTTCTTGGTTATCATCTCTTTTCCTTTATTAGCAAATTGAAGGTGTCCTTGTTTGATAACCTTCTAGATCATATCCCTAAAATGTACACAATTGTTAGTAGTGTTAGCCTAGGAAATCCTAGTTATACATTTTCTTCAGTTTTAATGATTGAAAAATAATTTTAATTAATATCTTAAACTAACTATATGTTTGATGTTTATTTATTTTGTAGGATTCAAAGTTGATCAAAGCTTGCTCAAAAGATCAACATTAGTTCTAAGTTTTCATTTGATTGTATAGGATCTTTTGCAATTGAAATCCTATTCAAATTACTCAATCATATTTTCTAAAACAATTTACATTAAGGTAAAATAAATCAGTTAAATAAGTTTTTGAATCAAAAGTTTTCAAACAAACTTTTTACATGCTCCTTCACAAGTTAAATTTTTATAAAAACTATCTTTTTACTATGTGAATCGATTCACGAATTGATTCATCATTAAAAAACTTGTGAAATGAACTTGAATCAATTCACCAATCGATTCATGGAGAAAACTTTTCTTACCAAAGGTTTGGAATTTTTTTGAATTGATTCATCAATCAATTCAGTGATGAATTTTCATATGATCTGAATCAATTCATAAGTTGATTAATTAGTTAAAAGTTTATTATAACTACTATGAATCGATTCAAGGATTGAAAATTAGTTATTTTTAAATATCAGTTATCTCAACTATAAATAGACCAAACCTTGTTTCAAACTTAAATTTTTACACAATAGACTTTATGAGAAATAGAGAGAATCTGAGCTTACACTTGATATATCATTACTTCACTTGATTTCATTGATTCAACAAATCTTTGAGCAATCTAAAGAAGATTTCTGCTTAGATAATTGAGATTTGTATCTCAATTTACTGTATTGTATCTCTTAACTCTATCTTGGTTAACTTTTTAGATTTCTAGGTTTTAGGAATCTGGATACAAAGGAAAAGGTTGATCTTCCCTTTGCATCCTTCTAGAATTGTGAGGTTAATTGCAATTAGTAAAAGGTGCATTGAATTCTTGTTATATCTTTTAGGTTATGAGGTTAATCATAGTTTGTAAGAGATTAAGAATTTTTGTGTCATTGGTCTTAAAAGAGGCAAGGAAAATTCTTGTATGTAAAACTGGTTTATAGGAGCCTTGTCAAATTCCTATATTTGTTAATAAAAGCAATCATACGGTTGAGTATTAATCTAGTGGATGTAGACTTAAATTGCAATTTCAATTCAAGGTGAACCGCTTAAAAATATTTGTATCTTGATATTTTTTATTACTACTTTTATGCTTTTTCTCATATTTAGTTTCTGCATAAATTTTGCAAATTGAATTTTTGTTATACTGAAATTTGATACAATTCTAAATAAATTTTGTAATCTAGTTTTCTGATATTTCAATAAACAAACAATTTAATTGTTAATCCAATACTCTAATATAATTCTTGTAGACAAGAATGTCTTTTGTTGTGCATATTATATCTAATTGCAAATTACTTGCATACAACATCAAATTGTTAATCATTTGTATACTAAATTTAATTAGAGTTTAACACAAAATAAAAGAGTATAAAAATCCCCTAAAGGAATAAGGGTAAGATCATAAATCTTATTTTATTTTTTTAGGACCAATAGTTGGTGTCAAAGCTTTGGCTTTTGATACCCTTTTAGCTTAGAGAAAACAATGGATTCCAGCTTCATATTCTTGCCAGAATGTCCTCTTATGCATAAACCCCTAGGATTTAATAGTGAACACTACACGTATTGGAAATAGAGAATTAGGGACTTTATAGAAGCTATAGACATGGATATGTAGGATTTAGTTGAAGAAGAATATGAACCACCTATGACATTAATAAATGGAATACCACAGCCTAAGTCTAAATCATTATGGACTGAAGAAGAGAGAAAAAGACATTTACTTGCATCTAAAGTAAACTAGATTATTTCTAATTCTTTATCACCAAATGAGTATGAGAGGATCTCTAATTGTACAACTACTAAAGAGAATTGGGATACCTTAGAATTTGCACACGTAGGAACTACATAGGTTAAGCCATCTAAGGTGCATGTTTTAGTATATCAATATGAAATTTTTAAAATGGAGGAAGGTGAGTCAATAAAGGATTTGATTCAAAGATTCACTACAATCGCTAACCATCTGATGCTGGTTGGCAGAAAGTTTGAAAATGCTGATTTAGTTCATAAGGTTTTAAAATCCCTAACTAAAGAGTGGCAAACAAAAGTGAAAATCATTAAGGAATCACTCAAGATGGGGATGCCAACAATGCAAGAACTTTTTGGAAACTTAGAAGAACATGAATTGAAACCCAAAAGATACAAGAAAACCAGAGATGATAACAAGAAAAAGATATTAGCTTTGAAAGCTACAAATGCACTTGATTCAGATAAGGATCAGTCTAAAAGTGATGAAGTTATAGATGAAAAAGAAGAAATGGCATTAATTAGGAAGAAGTTGTAGAGGATTCTAAAAGAAAAGAGGAACAAGAAGAAGAAGAAAGCTTCTGTTCCGCCAACAAAAGGAAAGCAAAATAAGGGTGAACAAGGAAGTACATCAAACACAACACTGACCTACTTTGAATGTAAAAAACCTGAACACATTAAGCCAGACTATCCAGTATACTTGAAGAAACAACTTGAGAATGAAAGAAAGAAGAGAAACCAAGCATCAAAGAAAGGAAATTTAGCAATTTGGGAAGATGGAGATGCTGATTCAACAGAAGATGAGGAAATAGATGAATAAGCAAATCTTTGTCTTATGGCTAGATTTGATGATGATGTTGAGGTATTTCAATATTCATCCTCTTCTCATGGTGCATATGTTAGTGATTTAGATCATGGAACCGAAAATGATTCTGATGATTTATATGTTGAATGGTTAAAACTAGAAAAGACTTAAAGCAAGCTAAAATTGAAAAAGAAAACTTGCTAAAGAAGTTAAAGCAATCAGAAAAAGAAAATAGTGATCTAATGCTTTAGTTAAAAAGTTGAATGAAAGAAAGGCATGTGATCAGTGTAAGTCATGTAAATCTAACATAACTTCATTGACAAAATCACTACAAGGATTCACTAATAGCAATAGAAGATTTAATGAAATTCTAGAGAGTCAGAAATAATTTCAAAGTAAATCTAGTTTGGAATATAAGAAATCTAAATCCAAAAGGAATTTTTCATACATTAAATGTTTTTACTGTAAAGGACATCATATCAAACATTATCTATACAAAAATGGCACATATATTCTGAAACTAAAAGAAAAACTAGTGTGGTTACTTAAAAGTTATCTTACTGATTTTTCTAACAAGTTTGGATGTAAGACCAGCTAGGTACCTATTGTGGGTATTTTTTGAACCATACAAATGGGTTGGTAAAAGCCCAATAGACAAGTCCAGTAGATAAGGGCCCAGCTTAAACCAACATTAAGATTGCTGGAGCAAGGCACGAACTCATCAAATGCAAACTCAAGGTCGCTGGACAACAAGGCTTAATAGCAAGCCTGCAAGTCAGGGAATGCTCCCTATGATTAAACCCCAGGAGGGGCCAACTTGCATAGTTCAACTTGCAGATGCCAACTTACAAAAATTAACTTGCAATTAATTTATTATTCTTTCCCTTTTAAACAATGTTAAGATTATATACCCCAGCAACTATAAAAAGGGGTTAAAATCATTGTAAAGGAGAGGCCAATTCTAGATGGAAAAGAATACTCTGAGAAAATATAGAGAGATCAAACAAACAACACATACTGTAACTCTACCAAATTATATAGAGAAAATAAAATAATCATGGATGTAGGGGTTGCTAGACTTTAGCTGAATCACATTAAAAAACTCCTAGAATTCTTGGTGTTCCCATGTTCTTCTTCTCTCTCTCTCTCTTCGTTCCTCTCTCTTTTATACTATTGGTTTGCAGTTTCGCGTTTTTGAACTTTTTTGGCTAACTGAAATCACATGTTAATAGTACCATAAAACAAAGATAAATTTTTGTTTTGTAGATTTGCAGATAAATTGCTAAAAGGTAAAGTGAAGTTGCTTAATCACAAAAATGTTATGTTGGTAATAATTGGAAATTGGATTGTATGAAGAGTTAAATTTTTTTTGAAGAAATTCTTTTTTAATTTTTATATTTGAGATTTTATTTTACATTATAATTACTAACTTAGGCATTGGAGATATCCCCAGGTTTGGCTTGCAGGTATCTAAAGTGAAGATTGAGTTTCAATGGTATTAAATTAAGTATTACTTGTAAACATATTATTTTTAGGATTACCTAAATTGATTCAGAAATCAATTCAAATTTTTTCAGGTTTTTTATTGAGTTTCTGAATCGATTTGCAATCGAAATTTTTAAGAATTGATTCATAAAATTCTCAATCTTTTGGAAACTCTAAATTTTTTCTAGAAACCTTTTATCAACCTTGATGAATTGATTCCACAATCGATTCAATCTTAATCAATCAATTCCTGAATCGATTCCCGTAATAATCTTGACACAATTTTATAACTAAATTGATTCCAAAATTGATTCAATGTTCTAAAACTTACATATGAATCAATTCATGCCACGTTAAATACACTTTGAATTGATTACCCAAATAATTCATAGCCTAATTTCTATATATATCGAATCGATTTCGCTCGCATTTAATAATTACACACTTTTAAGACACCCAAAACTCTCTCAAATTCTCTCACTGAAATCTCAAATCTTAACCCTTTTCACTCAAATTTCTTCCATAAAATTGTCAGAGATTCCAAATCTAACAATTCCATCCAATTAATTACTTTAAAACAACTCAAAGTCAGCTAATCCCAATTTCAACCCATAAAACCTTAACTTCATAAACATGTTGAAACACATCCAACTTGCAGTTGCAAAGAAGAAGGATAAGAATGCAGGCAAATTCTCTACACAACTAGGAGAAGAAACACATTTCAAGTCACCTAGTGAGTATGCTAACTTCCTATAATTATCAAATAGGAAAATAGAACCTTTTAAATGTTTTTCTAACAAATTACTGGAAACTACACATCTACCTACTTTGTTAGCAAAATACAAATTAGACAAATTTTTTACACACAAGGGAACTACCTATCCTAGGTTAGTTAAAATGATCTATGCAAACCCAGCAATTGCTGATGATAAGTTGTCATGTTATATTATGCACAAACACATTGTTATTATTGACATCGGATTTTGGTTCATATGGATAGTCCCAAAATCAAGCCAAGAGGTGGATTTCGGGGATCCAATGCTGCTTCCAAAGTGTAGAAGGAGTCGATCCAAGAGGAAGAAGGAAATAGAGACGCAGTGCTTTTAATGTGGTTCAGCCAAATCCGGGTGGCACCGGATCCTACGTCTATGGTGGGGATTTTATTAATATATTGAGAAATGATTTTAGCAGAGTTTCTGCTTACAAAGTTCTTAGCCTCCCCCCTTCTTCTAACAATGCAATCCTATTTATAGAAGAAGAAGGAGTTACATGCATTAATTACAAGCTACAACTATGTTACATTAAAATATAAATGGAAAAGATAGTAAAAGACTACAATTCAGCTATTGCAGAATGTAGGCTACGAAGTGAGTTCCCTTGGTCAGCTGTGGACTTGTGTCTGTCTCCATCCGTCGCTTAGTGCTGCTTCACCACACGAGGTGCTTGGCATCCCGAGCGGGGATTCCTGGCTCGGGGTCATTATGGGAACTACTGTAGTGGGTTCAGTGCCGTTGTAGCGAAGTGGTGAATTTGAGCAAGATGATCGACTACTTGACGGGTTGGCCTTAGGGTCATCTCGCTGTCTCGCTGCCTTGCAGTGAGCGAGATGGGACTTCCCTTGTGAGATGATATCGGGATGACTTCGCTGTGTCACTTTCTGACGAAGGCTGAAGCGAAGCTTGCCAGGCGCCCCAACTCTAGGTGAATTTCAGGCTCATTCTTTGCGAGGCCACTTTTTGCCTATAACATAAGCCCACTAACTCTAGGTTTGCTTTGTAGACTAGGAGTTGTAAGTTTTTTGAGGCTTGATTCGTATCTCCAGTCAGTGTCTTTTCTTGATCGGATAATCACGTCAAATGTCATTTCATTTTGCATTAGGCCATGCTTTCTTCTGTTTGCCATTTTTGGCCGTTGGCGTGGCGTTGTCGCTCATTTCAGGCCGTTAGATGAAGATCAGGCTAGATACCTTTTGGATTCTTCAAAGGGCCAAGCGGGTCTTTTTATAGCCTAGGGCATTTTCTCTTTCATTTCAGAGAAGTTCAATGGAGGAGACTAATGAGCCTCCTACGTTTTAGTGTCTCAACTTTCAACGAAGCTCGTTGAGACATGGATGGCCTATTGCAGAGTGCCGGGAGACATGGATAGCCTATTGCACGTGGCTTCATCACAGGATTAGCGTGGCGGGCTCCTAGAGGATCTTGTGCTGACCCCGGATCATTTTCCTCAGCATTGCTTGTGGTGCTGCTGCCTAGCCAGCTGGCATTTTATGACTTTTTGAATTGCTCTGGGTCTAGCTCAGGAGGACGCGCAGGAGGAAAATAAGAAGGAGTAGTTGGAGGCTATTGTCCTTCCTGCAGGAGGGAGCTCACTGACTGGTAGCTGGCTTTTTGTTGCTTCTTGCAGCTTTGTTTCTACATTTCTTCTTCTAGTGTAATTTTGCCCCGTTGGATGAGGTCTTTTTGTTGTATGATATTTTCTTTCTTTCTGAATGTTGTTTCGGATGCTTCGTGCATCGCTGTATGTATATTTCTGATGATTAATAAAATATTCTTTTGGCCAATCGGTTGTGCTTTGGTTTTCCACCCTTTATCTGGTTGAACTTAGCAAGTGGGAGTCAGGTCACATGTGAGCTACGACTGACGAGAAGTCTGATGTATGAACCATGATTTTGTATACTAGTCATGAATATGTCATATGAAAGCTATGACAAGTTCATTAGCGCATCTCTGCTTGTGGCGTGCTGGCCGTCCATTTTTTAGTTTAGAAATGCTATCGGAGTAGGCTCGTAGGCCGTCTCACCCTCAGCTATGAGGTAGGCTCTAGGTCGTCTCACCCTCGGATGCGAGGTAGGCTTTGGGGCCGTCTCATCCTCGGACATGAGGTAGGCTCTAGGCCATCTTACCCTCAGCTGCGAGGTAGGCTCTAGAGTTATCTTATCCCTGGATAGGTTTTGTGTTTGCACTATCATGAGGTAGGCTCTAGGCCGTCTCACCCTCGGATGTGAGGTAGGCTCTGGAGCCGTTTCTACCTCGGATGTGAGGTAGGCTCTAGGCCGTCTCACCCTCAGATAGGTTTTACGTTTGTTGAGATGATGGCTTGTCGCATAGCAAGGTCGCACGGGAGCACTATAGCGAGCTCATTGTTTCATAGTCAGAAGGCTTGTGCTATTTGTTATAGTTCATGGAATGTGGCTTGCTCTGAATGTATCAACGTGGTAGGCCTTGCACTATCTCACCCCTGGATGAATCCTTGCAATGATGGAGTGAAAAACTCTTTGTCTAGATGATGCTTGGCCAATCGATAACTTACATTGATTGAGCATAAAATAGTTGATTACAACTAATCGCCATTGATAACAAGTAAGTATCACAGGATTAGAATATGGTCCTAATGGAGGGCTCAGGCTCTTGGGTGAAAACTTGCTGAGCCTGTTGAGTGCATTGTCTAGATGATCACACCACATAATCCTGTAGTCGGCCTCTTCTGATGAGGTCTTCTATGGCGTCTTTTAATGCTCGACATTCTAAGGTGGTATGTCTAGCCTCATTGTGGTAGGTACAAAACCTACTTGAATCCCTGGACTTGGCAGTGGCTCTTATCGGTTTGGGCCTTCCAAAGTCTTCATTATTCCTTTCTGTGGCAAAAATTTTATCCTGTGTATCGAACAGGATGTTGTAGGTTTCGAAGAGGCCTTTGGGTAGCTGAGGCTTCGCCTTCTTCGTGAGATGAGGAGTGGGGTCATCGTGACTCTTGCTGCCCCTCTTTTTACTCACTGCAGGACCACTGGGGCCTGTTTTATGCTTTAGTTCCTCCATTCCGAAGGTTTCTTCCCATCTTATTTGTTTAGTAGCTTACCCGTAGAATTCAACGAAGTCTCAAGCTAGGAACTTGTAGAGGCTTCAGTATAATTTTCCATCTTTGTGAAGTCCTGTTGAGATTGCCATTAAGATGCTTTCCTCAGAAGGATTTTCTACTAAGTTGGCCTCGTGACTTAATTGAGCTACATAGTCTTTGAGTGACTTGACCTTGCGCTAAAAAATCATTATGAGATGGCAAGGAGGCGCAAAATGCCTCTTTAATGCCCGGTATTGATCGACAAATTTCCTTTGTCACTCTTCCCAGCTGTTGATCCTACCAGCCAAGAGGCGTCAGAACCATGCTCGAGGTGCTCCCTCCAATGTGGCGGGAAAAATGCGGCACTTCACTAGGGCATTGGCTGTCTGGAGGTCCATCTGGGTATTAAATGCATCCAGGCGGTCGCTCGGTAAGGGCAAGATCATAAATCTGATTTTAATTTCTGGGACCAATAAGTAGTATGTCCAAACATGTTCTAATATTTGCAGTATTTTTTATCTTTGACTTCCTCCTTAGTCAAAATTGTGTGGCCATCACACAATTTTATCTGCTTATCTTTTAACAATACATCAAAAATTTGATTCACCTTATTTATGTTGAAATAATAATTTTTCTCATTTTTGTTGTCCATTTTATCTTTAGTTTTTGCATTTTTGAGTAAAGGAAAAACATATGGAAAGCTAGGTTTTAGTTCGGCGAGATGTATTTCATTTTTATCCTCCATTTCTTCTTCTTCGACATATGCTACTTGTTCATTTTTAAACATGAATTTCTTGATTTTCCTTTTTTTCTCTTTATGCAATTACTCAATTTGCCTTACTTTTTCAAACAATTGAGGCATATTTCTTACATGCTAGTTAACAAGCCTTTTTTTCTAATTGCAAAATCAAAAATTGTCACAACAATTTTAACCATCTCAGATTTTGCTATTTGAGTAAAACATGCTTGTTGGAACCTAGATAGGAAATTTCAACACATTCATTGGTGACTTTTTTATTTTCAATAGATCAGTTAGACCAATCCACATTTCTTCTTTGTAAAATTGGTTGTGAAACAAATTTTCTAACTATGCCTAAGAATGCACAGAATTTGGTGGCAAACCTGAATATCATGCAAAAACAATTTTGTTCAGGCGTAGAGGGAAACAAATTAATTTTTAAATATTTATTTCTTACTAACTCTTGACACTCTATAGTAAATCTAGCTACATGTTCAATTATGAGCTAATTATCTTTGCTAAAAATGTAGTAAATTTTAGCAATTTAAAACATTTAGGGGCTTTATCTGATTTATCCATTTTGAAAATGCACCTCTACAATTAGGATAGGCATTGTGTACTCCTAGTTGGTGCAACAATTGTTTGACTAGGAATTGGATGTTTAGTTCTGATCTTTGTAAAAAAGTTTGATTATGATTTGGCTTTATAGGGATTTGCATGTTATCATTAATTTGGCTATCATTTTGAATTCTTTCTTCCCCATCGTCAAAGTATTCTAATTTGACCATACTGTGGTCATTCCATTTTGGACTCTTCATTTTTGATGTTTTCATGCCCCTATTTCATCAACATGATTGTTTTCTATTAGTGTTATGAATATTTTGATCATTCCTTACTACAAAAACACATTTACTTGTCGAGTATTTCACACATGCCATGTCAGTTTGGAAATTGACATTTATCTAAGCGATGTGGTAGGTTAGAACAATCCACATCAATTTTTTAACTAACATGTAAAACAAGAAACGACTCTAATTTCTAATATATAACCAACATCTTTTTAATTAGAAAATAATTTTACATGTCCATTTTTCATGAACAACTGACATCTTTTATCCACTAAAAATGTCAATTTTTATCGCAAACCGGTCTATTTAATCAACCACTAAAGACATCAGTTTTACAAAATAACTGAAGTCTTTTCTCAACCACTAAAGATGACAGTATTTCTGAAAATCAACATTGTTAGTCGAAAAAAAAATGTCGATTTTGTATAAAAATTGATGTCTTTTCACTTACAAAAGAACCTTGCTGCTAGCCTCATTTTTTTATAGAAACCTACTGCTAGCTTGTTACATTTTTATAGAAGCTTGATGCTATTTACATTTTTGCAAAAGCAACATCAAAGCAAAATCTACAATCACCTAACATGATCCAGTGTTAACAATTTCAAACATTTTATTAGATCAACAAAAAATTCAATACATTACAAAAACTAAATTAAAATCAAAACATACTAAATTAATAACAAGTCTATACATTATAATTATTTACTTACTTTTTGAGTAACTTCACTCAATTGTACTTCTCATTTAGTTAAGTCTTCTCCTATAATGCAATTTTTTATTATGATTACAGCTTTAGGTAAAAAATATTTCAAGTATTGCCGTGTCCATTCATATAAGTCTAAGCTACATTTTTATATATAAAATTCATGAGAATCAATTTAATTGAAAGATAAGATTTTATTTTTTATGAAATTAACAAAATGATATTTGTATTTCATATAAGAAACCAAATTAAATTTATATGAAACTACTTGTAGCATTGATACCTGTTAACGGTGAAATTTGGTTCGTATAGAGAGTCCAAAACCCAGTCAATCGTACAGTTCTTATTGCCTCAAGCTGCAATCTGGCTGAAAATGGAGTAGATAGAAGTAAACAACAACAAGAAGAAGAACAATGGGAACACAAGATTTTTTAACGTGATTCGGCCAAGTTCGGGCGACGTCGGACCCTACGTCTATGGTTAATTTTATTTATTAATGAAAGCTATAGGATACAAGTGTTTATTCATGGCTTCCCCCATTTTGACAGAGTTCCAACATATATTCCCGGGGGTCCCCTAATACAATGGCTTAACCCCTTATTTATAGAAGCAAGGGGTATAAATATAATTTAATAAATTATAAATATGTTACATCAAATAATAAATATAAAAGATGTCTTGGAATCCTACAAGCTGGCTTCTGTAGGCTATAAACTTATCCTTTACAGATTACTTTTTGTGAGTGGGCCCCGCAAGTTGATATTGGCTGCGGAAGAGTTGGAGCTTTCCTCTAAAATTGAGAGCTAGAACTAGGAGCTAGTTGCTACAAGCAACGAGCTAGCTGTTGTGATGAGTTGAATGATCCAGGCCTTCAAGTTGGACTTATTTGCTGGGCTTTAGCCAACCCATTTCTCATAATATCAAAAAATACATATAACATTAGCCCCCCCAACTCTCAGTGTGCTTTGCGGATTGGGAGTTAGATTTCCACTGGCAAAAGCTCGATATACCATGCTGACATGAATAAGTTCCTCGTAGAAAGAAGCTGTATAATGAGGATCATATTTTCTTGATATTTCATGTGTATGACTGACTATTGAATATCGTGGAAGATAATATTCAAATCTTTTTATAAATTACTTTTGCATATCATGCTTAATCGGGTGTGGAGCTAAACGTGCAATTAGTGAAATCGATATACTTCGTAGACAAATTTGAGTTCCAACATGATTTGCCTATTAGTGAGCTATATGTTCATAGGGAAATAGTAAGCCAATAGCGGTATGAGTTTGATGACATTGAGGTCATGCTTTAATTCAAACAATTTTGTAAGCAATTAAATGCACCCGAGATATGGCGAAGTGAGGAGTATTGTGAACAATTAGATGTTCTCGAGTCATTGAGAGATGTGAGGGCGGTCTGGCGTGCCATTAGAGAAAGCTTCTAATAAGCAATTAGGTGCGCTATAGAAGCGAGCTAATGCGTATGCCGCGAGCAAAAGGTCGTATGAGAGCTGCGAGTAGTGGATCGTAAGAGAGCTATGAATCTGAGCTATCATAAATAATTAGGAGTGCTATTGAAGCTTGATGAGGGGGCGATTAGGTGTGTTAACCTTAAAGAGTTTTTAACCTCAAAAGAACTTTCATTAGTTTTGGATGTTGAAAAACAACTGAAAAGTTCAATGTTATAT
>JANHAO010013835.1:0-15663 GCA_026873985.1 Saraca asoca | reverse complement strand
GATAGACATACTGAGTTCATGTTAGTGCGCCATGGAGCACGACACGTGAATGAAGATATGTTGACTCCCCCACACCATGAATATGCTTCAAGACACATTATTATCAACTTCATGGATGGAAATGCTGGATATCATCAAGTGTACATCACAAAAGATGACATGTCAAAAATAACAGTTAGGTATCCTAAATTCTAAATGGGAAGTAATGCCTTTTGGCCTAAAAAACATTAGAGCAACTTATCAATGGAATCTAGTAATGAAGAAAAATGGAAAACTTAGGGTGCGCATTGATTTCAAAAACTTGAATGACAGAACACCTAAAGATGAATATCTAATGCAAACACGGTAGTCAATTATGCTTTGTCAGGTCCCAAAGAGTGACTAAAAATGCAGAGGAATTTAAATGGATCTTGCCTTTTTCTTGTTGGAGAATTTGTATATGCCTTTGTTTTATTTTGTTTCAATATTCAAACAACGATTATGATTAAGATTAGCAAGATTAAATGTAAAATATGATAAAATAACAATTGAGTAGTAAGAATAAAAATCAGTAGACAAAAATTTTTAAAGTGGTTTAACTTGAATTGAAACCGCAATTTAAGTCTACTCCGCTTAATCTTTCTCAACTAAAAAACCTCTTTAATTAAAAAAAATACTATGAGGATTTATCAAGCTCCTAAAATGCCAGTTCATTAGGATTCTTAAATAGGTTTCTTGCTAACCTAGAAGAATTAGGACTAGCTCTTCTAAACCTAAAGAAAAACGCAAGATTAATAGTTTCTTGCTAACCTATACAAGATTTCTAAATCCCTAGAAATCTTAAAAACAAGAAAACATAAATAGAAAAGAGGTATGAAAGACAATACCAGTGTTTGAGATGAAAATCTCAAACTATCTAAGATAAACTCGGTTGATCTTGATCCAAAAGCTTTGACTAAAATCTCAGAAACTTTGTGAAGTAGAAAGAAAACATGTTATCTCCTCTTCTTAGAAGTTTTTCACATTGAATTCTGTAGAATAGTTATGGAAAAACAATGAAAGATCATTTAAATAATGAAGGAAGTTAGGTTGTTACAACTGCTATAACCATTTGTAACATAATAGCTAATTTTCAGTTATTGCATCGATTGTTGCATCAATTACAGTCTGTTATAACTAACTCATCAATGTGGTAATCGAAGTATAGTCTATTATTCACAATCTTCACATCGATTACTACATCAAAGTAACTATTTTTCCTAACTTTTAGTTTGAAAATGTTCTTCATCAAATCGATATATACATCGATGTGTATAGATTTGAAAGCATAAATTGATGTATAGATCGATGTATGAAGGAAAAAATAGTTTTACAAAATTTTGTTTTCTAAAAATAGTTGTTCTACCTCATTGTTTAGTTAAAAATGTTTGGATCAAAAGTCAATTGAATTCATTTACAAGAATTCCTATTAAAATAAAAAAATAAATCCTAAAAACTAACCTTGATTCTCTTACATCATAATTGTATATCTTTGAAACCTGAAAAATAAATTAAAATAAGTAGTAAAATGTAATATCAAATAATCATGTGAAATATTGATTAAAATTATTTTTTAACACTAAAACTGAGAAGTGTGTATGACTTAGACTAACAATCTCTCAATAAGTCTAACATGCTTTAAGACACATTGTTGTTAACTTTATGGATGGAAATGCTGGATATAATCAAGTGTACATCGCAAAAGATGACATGTCAAAAATAACAGTTAGGTGTCCTAAAGCTATGAGAACTTTTGAATGGGTAGTAATACCTTTTGGCCTAAAAAACATTGGAGCAACTTATCGATGGGCTATGAATACTATTTTCCATTATTTAACTGGTAAAACAATGGAAGTGTACATTGATGACATGGTAGTCAAAGCCGAGTCTTACAGGAAACATATCATAAATTTGATTCAAGCCTTTAAGCAAATGCATTGGATCACTTTAAAAAATAACCCTTTAAAGTGTGCATTTGGTGTATCTACAGGCAATTCTTTGGGTTTCCTAGTCCATCAAAAGAGGATTGAAGTCAGCAAGAACAAAGCCAAGGCAATCTTAGAAACTATTGCTCCTTCAAACAACAAAGAATTGTAAAGTTTGCTCTGCAAGGTTAATTTCCTTCGATGTTTTATTTCCAATTTATTTGGTTGGACAAGTATATTTTCACCTTTGTTCAAACTAAAAATAGAGGAGGAATTTTGTTGGAAGGAATGCCATCAATAGGAATTTAAAGATGTTAGCCTTATTAAGAAATTACTAGTCCTTTTAGTTTAGCTAACAAAATTGTTTTGATGTTGAAAAACAATTTTACAAAGAAAAACAATTTTGATCAATTTTTCATAATATTGTTTGATATTATTTCACTATTTTTGTTAATTTGTTTTATAGGATTCAAAATATTTGTAACTCAAGAAGATCCAAAATTAGCTTTTAGGATTTATTTTTAGGATCTCTTGTAAATAAACTCAATTGATCTTTGATCCAAATCTTTTTAACTAAACAATGAGGTAGAAGAATTATTTGAAGAAAACAAGATTTTACAAAACTATTTTTCATTACATACATTGATTTATGTCTTTAAATTTTTCTACACACATCAATGTACACACCAATTTGATGAAGAACATTTTCAAACCAAAAGTTAAGAAAATTTCTTACTTCAATGTTGTAATCAATGTGCAAGATGTAAATAACAAACTGCACTTTGATTACCACACCTATTAATTAGTTGTAACCATCTGCAATCAATGTGACAATCGATTCAACAACTGAAAATTAGTTATTCTATTACAAATGGTTACAATAGTTGTAACAATCAAACTTCTTTCACTATATAAATGATCTTTCACCATTTTTCTACATAATTCTTCATCTATTCAAGTACAAAATCATTCTGAGAAAGTGCTAACACAATTTTCTCTTTGCCTCATCTAATTTCTAAGATTCTATCAAATTTTTGGATCAAGATTAATTCAATTTATCTTTGTTTGTTTGAGATTTTCACCTCAAACTCTGGTATTGGATTTCCTACTTCTCTTTCACTTTTATTTCTCTATTTTTGAGATTTCTAGGGATTTAAAAATCTTGCATAGGTTAGCAAGAACCTATCAATCTTGTGTTTTTCTTTAGGTTTAGAAGAGCTTGTCCCAGTCCTTCTAGGTTAGTAAGAAGCCTATCAAATTCTTGTGTATTTGTTGTAAAACTGGCATTTCATGAGCCTGGTAATCCTGATAGTTTTTGTTTTCAATTCAAGAGATCTTTCGGTTGAGAAAGATCAAGTGGAGTAGACTTGAATTGTGGTTTCAATTCAAGTTGAACCACTTTAAGAATTTTGTGTTCACTAATTTCTATTCTTATCTCTCAATTATCATTTTCTGCTAGTTTACATTTAATTCTATCAATTGCAATCATATTTGTTGTTTAGATATTGAATTAAAATAAAACAAAGGCATATAAAAATTCTCCAATGAGAAAAGGGTAAGATCCATTTAAATTCCACATTTTTAACTACTATCTTTTGGGACTTCAAAAAAGAAATTGAGATATGTGATGTTGCCTTTAGTAATGTCGTTCCCTATACCAAGAAATCTGCTTAAGCTTTATGTGTCAGCTTCCAATTATGTAATTGCTTGTTTTCTGGCCTAGGATAATGGGATAGGTGTAGAAAAGGATTTTTTTTTTAATCTTTCTAGGATTTTAAATTCTATGGAACAAAAATATTTAGAAATAAAAAAATTATGCTTGTGTTTGTATTATTCTTGTACAAAGTTATGTTACTATTTATTGCCGACTAATGTTCACATTATTGCGAAAATCAACACTTTAAAATATATGCTGTCAAAACCATTTATTCATTAACGAGTTGAAAAATGGGCACTAAGTTTGATAGAACTTTCATTACAATACATTTTGTCGGAGGTCGTCAAAAGACAGGCAATCACCGATTTCATAGTCGAGCATCACAAAAAGAGTTCTAATTACATGGGCATAAACCTCTAGAAATTATATTTCAACAATTTCTTTCATAAAAGGGGATCAGGTGTAGGAATTTTAATCATTACACCAGAAAAGAAATCAGTCAAATTCTTGTTAACACTAAACAAAAGATGTTCTATTAACGAGGCTTAATATGAAGCGCTTATAGTTGGCCTAAAAATTCTATTAGATTAAGGGGTATAGTGTGTCAAAATTTATGGTGATTCATAGTTAGTCCTAAAATAGATTTCACAAGAATATAAATGTTTAAATACATTATTGGCAAAATATTTGGCAAAAACATTTGATCTCCTAAAGAGATCTAAAGACACAATAAAACATGTTTCGAGGTGTGAAAATGAGAGCCAACAAATTGGCTCAAATTGTCTCTAGGTGTAATATTGATAAAGATAAATTTGCCTAATTAATTCAACAACAAACTTTCCTACTAACCTTTGAACCTCAAAAAGTATATGCAATGAAACTATGGCCACTACAACCATGGATTGGAGGATGCCATCAATAAATTATTTGTCTAATTCTTTCACATTGGTTAGTTGAGGTGTTAGGGTAAGAACCATCAAATTTGTTCTAATATATGGATCTCTTTACAAAAATGGTTTCAAAGGTCAATTATTCAAATATTTAGGCGATAAAGAAGCATTGTTGACTTTAGTTGAAGTGCATGAAGGAATTTGTGGTGACTATTAGGCTAGTGTAAAAGTGAAATGGGTCTTTATTTAATGAGGTTTTAATTGGCCCAACATGATCAATGATTGTAATGATTACATGAATGGTTCTGAAGAATGCCAAAAACATGGGCCAATTCTGAGAATACCAACAGTTGAACTTAGTTATATAATAAAATCATGGCCATTCAAAGGTTAGGCAATAGATCTAATTAGGAAAATATGCCTATCATCTTCCAAAGGGCATCACTTTATTTTAGTGGCTATAGATGATTTTACTAAATGGGTTAAAGTTGTCATGTACAAAGAAGTAAAGCAATATAACATTATCAATTTTGCGAAATGCCATATTGTTTGTCGATTCAGATTATTAGAGATAAATATTACTAATCACAAGATAGTATTTACCTATAAACAAATCAAGGAATATACCAAATCAAGGGGAATTAAAATTCTAACCTCGACATCATATTATGCCCAAGCAAATGGTCAAGTAAAAGCTACTAATAAGATAATTATACATGTGATCAAGAAACATATTGAACAGTATCCAAAGAATTGGCACAAAATGTTTGATAATGATCTATGGCCTGTGAGAATTCCTTTTAATAAGTCAATAAAAATTACATATTATTAGCTTGCATGTGGCCATGATGTTGTCATCCCAGTTGAAGTGAAGGTACAATCTTTAAGAGTCCAAAAACAAAATCAACTATCTAAAAATGATTATCATGGCCTTATTTTAACGAGTTAGAGGATTTGGATGAAGAAAGGTGATAAGCGTTGGATAATTTGATTCTTCACAAAGAAAAATTGGCTAAATCATACAGCAAATGATTGAATGTAAAAAATGTTTTCATTGGCCAAGTGGTTTGGAAAATCATATTGCCAATACAAAAGACATTGAAATATGGCACATGGACCCCACATTGGGAAAGGCCATTCAAAATCATACATGTGTATAGTAGGAATAGTTATAAAATAAGATATGTAAATGAAAATATTGCCAAAGTTATAAATGGTAAATATCTTAAAATGTATGAACAGAATATCCATGAAATAAGCATCAAGCACGCAAAATAAAAATCTCTAGTTACAAAAATCTTTGGTTCATATATGATCTTTCATATCTAATATCAATCCTTATCATTGCTAAATATTCTATCACATTATAAACATAATATAACATAATTTGAAATCATGATACTTACTTTACTAAGTCATATCTGATGACTATGTAAAGTTCATTTTTAATAATTATACTGACAATAAGGAATACTTATGGTGCAATATTTTCATGTCCTTTAATTTGTCCTTTTGTACCTTTCATAACTTTTATGCTTTAATGCACCTATCGTATGATCCCTTGTTGCATGGGTGGTCATTTGTCTTATTGTCTTATGGGTGACCATCTGTCTCATAACCCTCTATTGTATAGGTTACCATCATACATCTCCTAATGCATGTAAGTCCACCAATATCTCTTGTTGTTTCATATACATACATACATATACTTACATCTCTTGACATTCTTATTATATACTATACCTTCTTACACATCCATAACTAACCTTTGTCTATCTCATAAACATTTTATTTATTACTATGCTTCATAATGCTTCTTAGATGATGTAATGAGATTAAATTTAGAAATACTTTTCTTGGAAGAAATTCTCATTTTTATAAAGAGAACAAATATATACACTTTCAAATAAAAAAATATTTATTTCAATAAAAGTTATAGAATAATAATAATAAAATATAGTATTTTAAAACAATAAATTTCGTGTTTTCAAAAAAATAATAATTTTAATATTTTTCAAAAACATAAGAAATTTTAATAAACATTTTGAGAAAATAAAATTAAAATTCATAAATCATAATTTTCAAAAACATAGAATAAAATTTTTCATAATCTTTCCTAAGTTCATAACATTTATGCCCATATGTATATGCAAAGCTAGGATTTTTAGATTAATCCACAACATGTACCATTTTTACATTCCTTTAGTATTTCTATATTCCCTTGCTATAATCCATTTCATACATATATTAAATCAATCAATCATATAATCATATAGGAAATCAATTTCCTAGACTCTAGCCTAAATCTACCTTTTCATATACATTCTGGCCTAGGCCTGGATTTATCAAATCTTACATTACAAGTCTATTCCTGGTCTAATCCATAATCTTATGACCTATTCAGGCCTCATACAATTCACAACTCTTGCTTTCATTAATTTATACTTAATTCTAATAGGTTAATTTTCTAATCACATTCCTAATTCCCAATAATAAAAAATGCATTCTAGGAATTTTGAAAATATGGATTTTTATATACAAAGGGAGCTAAAAGTGTAGAATTACACTCACTTGTTCATAAGGATTCTCCACATCATGCAATGCACAAGTTTTATGGGCATTTTTTGGCACCATTCAAAATGGACTGGCAAAAGCCCAGCAATAGATAAGTCCAAACAAGAGAGGCCCAGACCCTCTAAAACTAAGATCACTAAGAGCACCAGATTGCTAGATATAAGCTTGGAATACACAGGGAGGCCAACAGTAGTTGCCCAGCTACTGAGAAGCAAACCCCGACTTACATGATCAGCAGATCACCTCGTGCAAGCTAGCTTCACTCTTGTTGGCCTAAGGTCAGCAGTGACCCTGAGCCAGAAACCTTGGCTCGTGAGATGAAATGCCACTTAGCTAGAAGCTCGCCAAGATTAAGCATAAGACAAGCACATGACATCTCACAGACTCAGCTTATAAGGGCCCACCCGTAGAAAATAACCTGTAGAAGTCGAATTGCAAGAGTTTATACTGACTTGTCATTTACATTTATTATTTGATGTAATAGAAATACAACTTATAAATTTATAATTGTAACCTCGATGTAAAAAAAATACAACTTGTAAATTTAAAATTGTAACCTCTCGGCTTTTATAAATAAGAGGAGGAAGATCACTGTAAAGTATTCTGGATTCACGTATTGTAACTTTGTAGAAATTTCACCAGAACAATAAAATAATACCATAGATGTAGGGATTGGTGTTGCCTGATTTTAGCCAAATCACATTAAAAACCCTTCTACATTCTTGTTGTTCTTCCTTTCCATTCCCTTTATCTTTCATCGACATGACTAGATTGTAGCTTAAGTCCTTAAGAACTCTTTGGGTTGGCAGGATTTGGACTGAATCGAAATCCACCATCAACATTTTGGTACCGTTTGTGGTGACTCATCTATTTTCTGGTTGATATCTTATAGTTTGGTTAATTCTCTTGTATAGTTTTGATGGCAAGAGGAAGAGCCAACAGAGCTTCAAACACCTTGGTTGATCGGCCAGAAGGTTATGTGTCTACAACAAACTCCTTCACTGCTCCCGTCATCAGTGTTGCTGCTAGCTTGTCCCAAACTAGCTTTTATCAACCTACCGCTATTGTTAATGGCATTGATGGAGCACAAACCTGGCATTAGTGCTAGGAGAGATTGGAAATATGATGAGAGAATTAACTAAAGTAGTTATGGTGTTAGTACAAGCATAGGCTCAGGGTATGCAAAGGCAAGCCGAGATTATTGCACCCGAAAATGTGCCCTAACAACAACCAATCGGGTGTTCAAGCAGAGTCAACCAAGAATAGACCTCAGGTCACCATTCCCATGACCAGGAAAAAGAAAGGAATCAGTGACCTTCCAATCAGCAGTCTGAGATGCAAAGTCCAATGATGGAAGTACTACTTTAAAGAATAAAGCGGTTAGAGGAATGACCTTGGGCTTATGGTGATCAAGCTCGCAGTGATAAGAGGTCACCATTTTCCAAAGAGATCAAAACACAACCCCTCCCTCACAAGCTTAAAGTTCCCATAATCCTGCCATACAATGGGGACACTGATCTTTATGACCATCTGGATGCATTTAATGTCCAAATGGATTTACAAATGGCCAATCCTCTAGTTAAATGCAGGTTTTCCTAACTACTTGAGGGGGTGTACCTTGGGTGTGCTTCAAAAGCCTTCCAGCTCATTCAATATGTAGTTACGAAGAATGTTAGCAAAAGTTCATCAGCCAACATGAAGCATTGAAGAGATAGCTCATGCCCCCCTGCCACCTTGCGATGATCTTTCAATGTAAGCATAAGTTGCTGAAGGATTACATTGTCAGGTTTAGGCTCAAAGCCAGTTCAATAGAAAATTCCTTGGAAGAAGCCATTTTGGCAACAATCTCTCTGGGACTCTGTAAGGATGGAAAGCTATATAAAAACATATACAAGTCCCCGATGAAGGATCTTACTAAGTTCTATAAGTGAGCTGCCAAGCAGATCAGGTGGGAGGGGACCTTTGGTTTAAAAGAGTCCAAGCAGCAGGACGAGGTGAACACTTCTACTCAAAGCAAGAAAAGAAGCAGTGGGGGCTAGAATAATGGCTCTGATAGTTGGCTCACCAAAAGAGCTAGAGATGAATGACCTTAGCACCTAAGTCACTATGACCATTATAGCATCCTATCAGACATTTTGAATAGAATATTCACAACAGAAAAGGGAAAACAAGACTTCAGGTCCCAACCCCACAAGGACTCCTTGTGCGAATAGAAACATAAACAAATTTTGCACCTACCATAATGAAGTTGGGCATAACACTTCAAATTTCCAAGCCCTTAGAGATGTGATTGAAGATCTGATTAAGAGGGGATGCTTAAAGGACTATGTGGTACAGGCTGTAGGGCAACAACCTTCTCAACCTCAGCAGGATATCGAATAAAGGTAGATGGCTATAGTGAGAACCATATTTTGATTCCGTAATAAAACATGCAGTGGCAGCTCAATTCTTGTGTATAATAATCCTTAAGTAGATTTTTAGCAAAATGAAAATTTGATATTAAGCTCCCAAAGAGGCGGGCTGCCCCATCCCAACTTGTGACTGTATCCTTTTAAGTTCTAGGCTAAATCGGTATCATGCTAATATGACCTACTCTTCGGCACCACATTAGTACAACTAACTTAACATTATCACATTAGAACGACCTACTTCCTGACACCGTCCTAATGTGATCTAGCATGCATATGACCAACTTTCTCAGGCACCAAATGCATGCTACCTCGTCATGCACATGACCAATTTTCTTAGGCACCATATGCATGCGATTTCGTCATGCATACGACTAACTTTCTTAGGCATCGTATGCATTCGGCCTCCAACTCATGCATATGACTAACTTTCTGAGGTACCATATGCACGCTACCTTGCCATGCACATGACCAACTTTCTCAAGTACCAGTGCATGTGATCTTATCATGCATATGACTAACTTTCTCAGGCACTATATGCATGTGACCTCTAACTCATGTATATGACCCACTTTCTTAGGCACCATATGCATGTGATCCCATATTTAGCATGCACATGACCAGCTTTCTCAGGCACCATGTGCACATGACCTTTTATGTATCGTGTATATGACCAACTTTCTTAGGCACCATATACATGCTACCTTGAGTGCACATGCAACCAACTTTCTTAGGCACCGCATGTGTGCAATCTACTACTTATGATGCATACGACCAACCCTTTTAGGCACTGTATGCATATAACCTATTGCTCGTAGCTCGCATGTGACCTATTATTCTTAACTCACATGTGACTTATTATTTATAGCTCTCATGCAACCTATCACTCATAGCTCACATGTGACTTTTTACTAGGCATAGCTCTCATGTGACCTACCTATATACTACTTATCACTAGTTAAGGCTCTTCGTTACCCAGATTCATTACTTACCAAGAAGCATGACCGGTTGGTTATTTAAATGTTTTATTTTGTTATGATTTGTAGGAATTTATATTATCATCTGTAATATGTAGAATATTCTTCAAGAGGCAAGAAGAAAAATTCATTCATTAAAAAGCCTTAACAAGTTAAATTTACAAGATTCAAAATACAAATCAAAGCAAGCCTACAACTATTACATTCTGGAAGGAAGACTGGCTTCTTGGAGAAGAACTCCAACTAGCAGGAAGACCAATGGGTGTGCTTGCTCCTCAATCTTTTGTCATCCTCCTTAGCTAAAAGCTCCTTTCCAACTCTCCACCCAGCACTAAAAATTCAAAAGAAGCAAACTGAAGTAGCTAGAAAGGTTGAACCCCACAGCGTAACTGTGAGGAAATAATCCAAGATCTGCATAAGATCTTTCAAAATCCTCAAAGAAGGATTAACCATAAGGACTTCTTATGCAACAGACCATACACACCTCACCAGAAAGGCAAACCATTGGAAATATAGGGGGCTTATCTAAGGCACCCATCAGATTACTTAATAAAGAAGGGAAAAAGACTTCCCATGTCTTAAATAAGACCAACCTAGTTTCACCAAAGAGTCTAGAAGAAGCCCCAACCACTATTTCATTAACTGCCTTTGGAAGAAAATGAGGTTAACATGCCAATGGTTATGAAACACGTATAGTAGAAAGTATGGCCTGGAGCAGATGAAACGATAGGCTGACCACAAAGACTTTGACAGCACAACAATCCACGAATGAAGACTATGCCAGCAAATTACAACTCCCAGTTTGTGAGCCAAACTAAGAGTTAGGGGCTTATGTTATAGGCATTTCCTAGCACTATTCAAAATAGGCTAGCAAAAGCCCAACAATAGATAAGTCTAAATAAGAGAAGCCTAAACCCATCCAAAACTAAGTTTGCCAAGAGCACCAGATCACTAGATACAAGCTTGGAATACACAATAAGGCCAAAAGCAGTCACCCAGCTTGTCGAGCAGCAATCCCCAGCTCACATGATCAGTAAATCACCTCATACGAGCTAGCTTTGCTAAACGCAAGCTAGACCTCACTGGCCTAAGGTCAATAGTGACCCCGAGCTAGAAACCCTGGCTCACGAGATAAAACGCCACTTAGCTAGAAGCTCATTGAGAGTGAGCACAAGACAAGCACATGACATCTCATAGACTCAACTTATAAGGGACCACCTGTAGAAACTAACTTGTAAAAGCTAAATTACAGGAGTTTATACTAACTTGTCATTTACATTTATTATTTAATATAACAAAAATACAACTTATAAACTTACAATTGTAACCTACCAACCTCTATAAATAAGAAGAGGGAAATCACTATAAATTATTATGGATTTATGTACTGTAACTTTGTAGAAATTTCACTAGAACAATAAAATAATACTGTGGACATAAAGACTGGTGCTACCAGTTTTAGCTGAACTATGTTAAAAACACTTGTGCATTCTTGTCACTCTTACTCTCCATTCCCTTTATCTTTCATCGACTTGACTGGATTGTAGCTTGAATCCTTAAGAACTCTTTGGGTTGGCAAGATTTGGATCGAACTGAAATCCACCGTCAATAACAAGTTTATCTTTAATATTGCATATGGCATCTAGCCTAGGCCTAGATGCAAAGTAATGAATACTTTAATGAAGATAACTCAATCAATTCATTTTAATGTAAAACACCTAGATGAAATCAAAAGCAGTCATAAACATAATTGGTTCAATCAATTTTACCTCGAATTCATTTTTCATATTATAGATTGCATTAGGGCTTCTTCATGATATGATTCTAGCTTTGGTGATGCCTAACTGCACTAAAATATTATAACCTTGAATTTTATGTGTCAAGTTTTGTCTAACTTGACATAGATCAGTTCACTAGTCTTTAAGAACCAATCAACTAGCCAATGATGGTTGTTGAAGTTATCAGAATATCATATACCGAACTACCTTCATTTTGTAGGAAAGTGAGTTTATGTCAAACCTAAGATGACTAATCTAAGTGTTAAGTGGAATAGGGGTTTTGTTATCTAGACATGATTCAAAAATATAATTTTAAAGGTAGCATGATAATTAAATAGAATTTGAATTGCAAAAAAGGAAATTCAATTGGGAATCTTCAATCTAAGAGAGATTCATGCATTCAATTCTTATATTGATCCTAGACACAAAAGATATCCCCCCTTTGATTACTTAGCCAAGAATTGATTTAAGCCTAGCACCCAAATTAAATTCCTATCATTCATCCGTAATTTCATTAATTCAAACACAACACCCCAAATTAGACCTTATTGCTAATTGCTTCGAGCCAAGTACCAAAATCATATTAACAATAGTATTAAGAATAGGAAGAGGCTGAGACTAGATAATAATTATATACCAGTGCATAATCATTTAATCTATCCTACATTTCCCTTGGGTGTTGAACAATCATACAATAACGCATAATCATAACACCTAATTCCCACTTCCCTAAACTATCATTACTATTACAGATTATGAACTTTCCACTAGCAAATAATCATAATAAACAATCAACTAACAGGCCCTTTTAGTTAACCATCCTGTGTAATTAAAATAGAGAAACAATAGGTAACCAAATTAGTAATAAATCAACAATACAAATCAGATCTCACAATCACAATTAAATCGAAGTAGAATTTCCCATGAAAATAAATGAAAGGAAAAGGCTTAAAAAAAACTAGTGTTCTTACCCTGGGAGAGCTCCTCCATCTTTACAAAGTTAGAGAAATAGAAAGAATCCCCTCCAAGTGTTTCAACTTAGTTTTTCTATGAGCTCTCTTCTCTACTTGTGTTGTTGAATTGGGTTGGATAAGGATATAATTAAACTTTGATATCTCCATAAGAGTTACAGCCCTACTTCTTAACAATCAAATGGCCTAGACCTTGCTTAAAATAGAAGTTCCTAACCTAAATTATGTGTTAAAAACCAAAACAAGCTCTACATAGCAGACCAACCCCATAATAGATTCTGCCTTTCAACTTCATAGCCCTATAACTCCTTCAAAAGGGCACAATTTCATCTTGATCCCTTCATGAACATTGTATATATGGATCTTAGTTATCCAAAGGATTTAGGTTTGCACCATTTGAAGGACTAAAGCTCCATATATGATAAAAATACCATAATTGGTTCAAGATCAATGGGTTAACACTCTGCTTCAAATTTTAGGTTGATTTTGACCCACTAAACATTTGAACTAGGCTTGAGACTCTCATAGTAATTGTAGGCCATTCTTTTAGCGTTCCAATAATATAAGAATCAACTAAATTAAAAGTATAAAACTCCATATACAACTAATAGCCTGAAACAATGTCAAATTACTGAATTAATCCAAATTAGCCCAAAATCTTACTAAATCATGAAATCAATCAAAAGTAATCTAATTTGCACATAATCATGACAAAAAACTAAATGTAAAAGATCTATAAAATATGTAAATATTACAATCATTAGCCATTGTACCCTCGGGGACCATGCCCTATGGTCGATTGGCTACCTTACTTAACATGTGTTCAAATCCAATCAGGTTAATCCTATGGGGTGTTACAAATTTTCTCCCTCATGAATGTAATATTTATACATTTTATTTTTTTCTAAATTAAGAATTTTTTCAAAGTTTATATGTAAAATAAAGTTACTTATGTTCTATTTTATTATGTGGTTAGATTGGAATTATGAAAAGATTAATTTGGATTAAGATAGGTGATTTTACACTATTTTAAGATATTTGGTTGTATCTAGAGTACTAGACCTCCATTTAGGATGATTCTTGCATTATTGAAAGCCAAGATAAAGGCCTACAACTATTATGAAAAGTTTGAAGCTCAATTTGGATGTTGGGGAGCTTAAAATTAGCCCAAAAGTTGAAGCAGAATGCTGACCTCATTGAATCATGAATTAGTCATGGTGTTTTCATGATATTTGGAGTTAAAAACCTTTAGTCAATAACAAACTAAGCCTATTAGAATGCTAATATCAATATTTGCAACTTTATGAAGGGCTCAAGTTGAAACTTCATCATTTTGAATAAGAAAAATGACTTACAGTTAAGTTATAGAATCTAATATGAGTTGGACTATTATAAACCAATTTCAACTTTTTAGCCCATAACTTGACTTGGAAACCTCTATTTTAAGCAAAGCCTGGTTCATTGGAATGCTGAGCAATAAGGTTACAACTTTCTAAAAGAGACCAAAGTCCAATTTTTCTCTTGTTCATTTGAAATCAATATCCAAAGTTAGAAAAGGAAGCCAGAGAAATTAGAATCCTAGTTGAATCATGATTCCTCCAGAATCACAAAGGATGAATCCCCTCTATTTGCATATAAGTAGGAGTTCCTCTAGGGTAGAAGCACAAACAGTCTCTTTTAGGTCTTTTCTTATTCTTCTAGTTTTATTTTCTTTGCAATGAGTTGCTAAACTTGTTTTTCAATTCAAGAAATTCTATTTCAATTTATTATAAATGTAAGACAAGATCTATTTTGAATTATTCTTAATTCATTTAGCTATTTTTTATTTTATTTGATTTACATTTGCATAAAATGGTTTTCTAATAGGGCCCATTAGTTAATTGTTTATTGTAATTATTGGTAGCAGAACTTCATAATCCTTAATTGTTATGAGAGTTTACTATAGGTAGTGATTAGATATTAATGGTTACGATCCCAATTTTCATTCAATACCTAAAGGAAACATAGGATGAATTAAATGGTTTGCATTGCTATTTAATTGTTACTCAGTCTTAGCATTTTCTTGTTCATAATGCTATTATTAATTTGATTAGAATTACTTAAATTGAATTAGTTAATACTACGAATTTAATTTGGGTGCTATGCTTGAATTAATGAATGTAGGGAAGAAAGATCAGGATTGTTTTAACGTCTAGGTAATTCTTGGCTAAGTAATCAAAAAAAGGATAATATTTATGTGTCAATGATCATTATATGAATTGAATATATGAATCTTGCTTGAATAGAAGTTTTCTCAATAAAATTTTTTATAATTTAAATTTTATTTTTATTTAATAGTTCAAATTTAAATACAAAACTCCCATTCCATTTATGTCTATTGTGTCTGTCAGGTCCCAAACAGGCAGTAGATAAAAACGTGATAAACAGTTTATATAGCGGAAATAACTTTGGATCTTGCCCCTATC